>JAVQMG010000133.1:42000000-42260000 GCA_032878915.1 Castanopsis chinensis
TTTGTCTTTTTGATCACAAATTGCATGAACAAGAATTACTCAATGCTTGTGTAACTTGCATCTGTTTGACGGCCCTTAAAACAATCCTTTTATATGTCTAGGGTTAGGAAAAAAGAAGTCCCAAAGACACATTCACGGATTGGAAATTAAACAAAACTGAAAATCTGTTTTCTTTAAATCTTGATAGATAAAGGTGTCGAGGATCTGTCAAGAAGCTGTCAAGGCTTGGGCTAAAACAGCTTCTTAAAGGTCGATAGATGCCTGTGTCGAGACTGGTGTCGAGCTTTAGTAACTTGCACTTTCTAGCTTGTTTCTTGGACAGACTTGATAACTTCAACACTTAATCTTGAAACACTGTTTCTTGAAGCGTTAAACACATCCTAAATCTACCCAATTACAAGTAAAGTGCGTTTTGTGAAAGGATAAACCAATTACATAAAATAGTGACATATGTCAACAAATTGAACTACATATGTCCTAACACTTTATACTATCCATCCACTCACCAAACAGATCTTGCTTTACTTTATTGCTCGGGTGGGTGTATTGGAGGAGATATTTTGACTCATTCCCTTCCATCTTCTCATCTTCACCTTCAAGACCCTCTAGTGTTAATTTTTTGAAAATGTGGATCATCAACTTTTTGTCTAGAGTGGCTAGTCTAGCATATATGTCATTTTATTCTTCAGTGTATGGGGTTAGTGAGCCAAGTTATGAATTATGAAATGACCCTAGCTTAGGAATCTCTCTACCATGATTGTCATATTGAGGACCTCACCTTGAGCTACCATTAGTAATGCAGCTCCAATCTGAGGGACGCCCATAAGAGTAATCATCATCATCTACATTATCGCCTCCTCTCTTGCAGCCTCCAACACATTTTCTAGCCTATATTCTTCACTTTTGGCGTCCTTCCCCATGTCTATAGGTTCATATCTCCATTATAGTATTTTACGTCATCATAAGAGCTGTCTTCATAGTAAAGCCGTACATCTTCGTCATCTCTATCACTAGGGGGTTCACCTTAAGTATTGACACTATATTATCTATCATAGTCTTCACTACTACTATAATTCTTACTATTGATACCTTCATCATCATCACATTTCCTTCGTCCGATCCATTCCATGTCATGTCTACCAT
This sequence comes from Castanopsis chinensis, assembly GCA_032878915.1. NCBI lineage: Eukaryota > Viridiplantae > Streptophyta > Magnoliopsida > Fagales > Fagaceae > Castanopsis > Castanopsis chinensis. The sequence continues at coordinate 42,001,144 of JAVQMG010000133.1, forward strand.
AGACGCCGCCACCGTAAAACGTAGTGAGGCATAGTTTAGATCGAGACAGTCAGATGCTGCTGCTCCTTCCTCCCATCCGACTACTTCCAGATCTGCTCAAGCGACATCTGCTCCTTCTTCGAGCGACGTCACTCTAGGAGACATCATGGCGCAGCTTTAGCGCATGGTTGCTCGCCTCGATACACTCTCCACGGAGTTGTATCAAGTGAAAGTTCGTGTTGGTCACATCGCCAGGCGACAGGCGACTTTAGGCGACTTTAGGCGGCTTTGCTCCAGAGACTTCTCCTCTGCCACCTCATATTTCTTCTGAGATTGAGGCTGATGATGATGGTGATGACAATGATGCTTCGGATGATGATGATGGAGATGCGAGCTCTTCTGATGAGATGTCTACTTGACACTCTACCCTTTGTCACTCGTGACAAAAATGGGAAGTAGTTTTGGTATGAGAGTAGTCATACTTAGGGGGAGAGCTAGTATAGGACATTTTTTATAGGGGGAGTGTTGATATGAGGGATGTAGTGAGGATCATATGTATTTTTTTTTTCTTTTCTATCTTTTTAGAGATACATTGATCATGTATTGACATACATTGTACTTATTTCTTGATATATATGATGATGTATGTTTCTTTCACCTATCTTTTCATGTGTTGTTTCTTTTCTATCTTTATACACATGTTTCTTTTACTTGTACGAAATCTATTATTTCTGCTTCACACAAAGATGCCTTGATGTGTTTTGTTTATAATTGTTTCAAAAATATAGGTTGTCAAAGTCTTCTTGCCATAAACTCTCTTCTTGCAAAATTTTTCAAGAATTTGTATTAGGATAGATTTTACTGTATGTAACAAGTGAATATGAGTTAAAGTATTTTATGACTTCTCTCATATCTTCATTTGTTTGTTGTGATTTTGTCACGGATTGCCAAAGGGGGAGATTGTTAGGACATATGTAGTTCAACTTGTTGACATATGTCACTATTTTATGTAATTGGCTAATCCTTAGACAAAACGTACTTTACTTGTAATTGGGTACATTTAGGATGTGTTTAACACTTCCAGAAACAGTATTTCAAGATTCAATGTTGAAGTCATCAAGTCTATTCAAGAAACAAGCTGGAAAAGTGCAAGTTACTAAAGCTCGACACTTGTCTCGACACCTGTCTCGACACATACATCTATCGCGCTTTAAGAAGCTGTTTTAGCCTGAGCCTCAACAGCTTCTCGACAAATCCTCGACACTTCTATCTGTCGAGATTTAAGGAAAACAGAATTTCAGTTTTGTTTTAAGTCCAATCCGTGAATGTGTCTTTGGGACTTCTTTTCTCCTAACCCTAGACATATAAAAGGATTGTTTTAAGGGCCGTCAAAAAAGATGCAAGTTGCACAAGTATTGAGCAATCCTTGTTCATGCAATTTGTGATCAAAGATAAAGTTCATGCCCTAGTTCATCTCTTGTGAAGAAGATTGTTGTGTATTGTGCACCGTAAGGTTTTGTGACCGAGCATCTTCTTGATCTTCATCGTGTAAATGATCTGAAGAACTTTGCAGCCAACAACTCTCTCTCTAGTTGGTGAATTGAAGTCGCGTACTGGGATCCGAGCAATTGGTTAGTCACGTACTTGGGAGCCGTGCATTGAAAGGAGAAACTGTCACTACAGAGCAAGTCCAATTGGGTATTGGGGTAAGGGTTCAACTGTAGGTTGGTAAGGTACTTAGGATTCCTTGCTTGTAATCGCTTGCTGTGATAATAGTGGAGTTTCGGGAGTGGTGACCTTAAATCACCCGGTGGGGTTTTTGCCGTCAGGTTTTCCCCATTCGTAAACAAATCACCGTGTCATTTATTTTCCGCTGCATAACTTAGTTTTGGTGATTTGTTTATGCTGCCACATGATTTTGCATGTTAACTTGATTAATTAATAACTTGGCTAATTAATCAATTTAATTTATCACAAGGGGTCAACGCGTTTGTGGCCTGTCAATCACTACAAGATTGATAAGCAGAATCAGATGAGGAGGAGAAATCCTCTTCAAAAGAATCTGTTGAAGCAACAGATTCAAGAATTTGAAACAGTTCATTTTGATCATTATCATTAATATTTAACATGTTTAGTTTATTCTTCAATTTACCAGGCTTTTGGTTGCAATCTTTACTAAAGTGGCCAAATTTGCCACAGTTAAAGCATTTACCTTTACCTGATATTTGTTTATCATGTTTTCTAAAAGCAGGTTTCTTTCTAGCATAGTAATCATTGGGTTTAACAAAATTAGTTCTGTGTTTTTTATGCTTTTATGGGAATAACTTTTGTAAACCTTATCATGTTTACTTTTCCCTTTTTGCCTAGATGGGGCAATAGGAGGTAAACTGTATTGTTCATAGAAATTACCCATTTCATATTTAGCTTTCTTTTTATTTTTTAATTGTTGCTTTAACAATTTTTCATCATTACACATGTTAATTCCAAGTTTTTAATAGTACTGAAAATATCACCATAGTTTAAATTATCATAATCAATAGAATTATTTTTACCAATTAATTCTTGTTTTACCTTATGAGCAAAGATAAGTTGCAGACCATCAATAAACCTCTCTTTCTAATAAGACTTTGTGGAATCTTTCCTGAGCATAACTCTGAAAATAAACACATCTTGGTACCATCTGTAATCAGACATAGTAGGGTATCTCAAGTTATTCAAATAATTAGAAATGCCAGATGAAATATTAGATGGGGCACCAACAAAATGTTTAAGAATAGTATAGATCAAGGTATTGACACCATCAGGAATATCTCGACCAATTTCTTCATCAAAAATAGGCATGCCATCATTATCTTTTTTAACAGAATGTTTAATAGACTCTCTAGATTCTTCTGAGAGACGTTTATCCCACCATCCTCGAAGAGTACCAGAAAAACCAGTAATAAGCAAGTTAACAACATCAGGATGATCAAGATCATTATGATTATTCATGTATGCAATGCCAACCATAGACATGTGAGCAAGTTTGTTAATAATCTCTTGTTCAGACAAACCATCAATATTCCATTCATAGAGTTTATCAGCAGAAACAGAAAACTGAGTTTGAAAGGGTCTTTCTTCACACTGCATATCAGGAGGAGTAGGTTTTGAATACCTGTTTTTTGTAAAAGACATGGGATTGGGTTTTCCAACAAATCTTTTAACTTCTGGTAGAACATCATCAAAAACATGTTTGTAAGAAACAGAAGATAATGAATCAGAATCTGTATTTTCATCAGGAACAGTTCCTTTCTCAGTTCTTGAAATAGCACAAGTAGTACTTCTAGAAGTAGAAGTTTGCTTGGTTTTAACTTTTAAATCAGCAAGCATTTTTTCAACTTTGTCAAGAGTTGTGCTCTGAGAAGCAACCTTTTCAAGAGGATTACTCTGAGAAGTTTTGAAATTAATATTCTCTCTTTGACTGGGTAAATCAATCAAAGGGTCCTCAGGTTTTAAAACAATAATTTTTTCAACAATTTTTTCTTCAATATGGTCAAGCTGTTGACCAATAATATGTAAGGATTCATTGGCAAAATTGTTTTGTTCAATAATAGCAGAAACAGGGGTTTTATCATCAGTAATTTTAAAAGGGGGGGCTTTTACTGCAACATTTTCTTTAGCATTTTGACAAGTGATCAAAACAATTTCAAGAGGTGGATAACTAGACCGAACAATGGTTTTGTCTTCCTTAACAAAATTAGATTTTCTTATTACTGCCCAAAATGAAACCTACAACTACTATTTTGCCAACCTCATTCCAGAAAATGAGACTCATAGGAGTCATCTTGATAACCCAAAGGTTAACCCTTTTATTAGTCAACTCTTTGGCAAAGAGGAAATCCATTCACTGGATAATGAGACTATAATGGGTACTGATTATGCTAGACTAAGTCTTAAGGCTCAATCCAAGCTAAAAAGTGTTGTTGCCAACTTGCCTCCAGAAGTACAATCTTGTATTTTTGAAAGCAAGGCTATGACCAAAGATCTCGATCTTTGGCTCAAACATTTCAAAACTCTGATTACCATCACTCCTATATATATATATATATATATAACCTGATAAGTAGAGATAAGGATTGGACTTTTTTGTTTATGTTTCTTCTTTTTGTTGGTGGGAAATCTCCCCTTTTTGTTAAAAAATAATTTTTTTTTTTTACTTCCCCTCGTTAGTTAAAAACATGAGTTTCGAACCCTAAAATTCAAAATCACTCTCTCTTACTCTATCCTCTTGATCTAATTCTCTCTTTCTCAAATTCTCTCTACTCACTCCAAACCCTAGCCGCTCACTACATACCCTAGCTGCTGCCATCGTCCACTGCCAAGGACTGAGCTAGGATTTTGATTAAGGGGAGGTTAAAGCTCATCACTGGAATGAAAAGGTATCTTGTGAGACGAGCGCCTCACCCAAGATTTTTTCCATTGGAACTCATCACTGTATACTTCTCTCACTTTATAAATTTACTTTTTTCTCAATTTATTAGTTCTAGAACTAACACTCAACAATGCAGACAAACTAAATTTAATTTTTATCAATCACTAAAATTATGAAATTATCCATAAAAAATAAAGTTTTGCATTAATATATATAATGTAATTTGTGTACATACATCACTACGTCGATACTAACGAAATAGTTATAACTAATTTTCAACACAATTTATCCATACAGAGAAGTAAATGTTTAGGAAGCAAAATAATCAATAAGATGAAAAGCCACTAATAATAATAATGATAATATTTTTTAAAAAAATCATTACAAATATTAAAAAAAAATTAATAAGTTTCACATAATACACATCTCCGATAACTACAAATTATTTTATATTTGTTAACACAAATTAATTAGAAAATACTAAATTACCAATATATTATAGAAGAGCAATAATTCATAATTTGAAGTTATATTACCATTAAAAAAATTCATATATACACAACCCTCAAATATAAGTTAAAGAGTTTTTTCTTTTTGTAATGGTTGATGCCTCACTACCAACAAAACAGTCAATTAAACACAATGTCACCATCTTTATTAATTCTTTACTCTCACAACTTAGTACTCACAAGTCACGATCACAAATTCACAATCATAAATACAACAGTATCACAATTCACAATACATTTTTTTTATTTTATTTGAGAAACATTCACAATACATAATTTCACATTTTCATATAAATCATAACCGTAGGGAGAGAGAGAACTCAGAAATTTCACACAAAACTCGACCACGTGAATGATGCCATCCATACCAAATACAACCAAACTCACCTGGCCTTTTGAAGAGCATTCGTATTAGTTCATACAAATATTTCTGTCTATTTTAGTATAAGAACTTATTTTTTCTATTTACATACTTATTTTTTAAAATAATCTACATCAAATTATTTATTTTATACTACATTTCATTAAAATATTAATTTTTCTTGATTTTTTTTTATAATTTTTTTCTCTTTCTTCACACATACAATAACCACCATTCACTCTCTTCCTTCATTTTTGAGATATGTAAAGAAGGAATAAACAACTAAATACAAAACAAATAGTGTTAGTGTAAAATTACACAGTTACTATAGCAAACTACTTGTAAATTTACATAATTATATACGGACTAATGTGGGTCATTTTTAGGTAAAACTGTGTAAATTTTATGCATTTTTTTTTTATTATACACGGACTGGTGTGAATACTCTAACTCTACATGTCCCCTTTAACCACCCCTTAACATATGATGATCTCTAGTTTTATTGTCATTGATGATACAAATTGCATTATAAGCTTTAATTAAGAGGATCGGGATAAGATCTATATTCAAAGTATGGGATCAATAAGATCATGATCCTGCTTGACCTTGAATTTTGACATATTTATACTCAAGTGTTTGGTCATTTGATTTCAAGTTATGCGGGCTCAACAGGTAAAGTGTTACTATGGTGATGCCTAGATAGAAGACATCTACTCAGATTGCCCTCTACCTAATTTTTCAAGAGCAAGACTTAGGTACAGTACTTAAGTATTAATCCTTAGGTTATCCCATTAAAATTTTGTCATGTGGATTTTTTTTCATGAGATGAAAGTATATTTTTTAATTAACTAGCCACATGGTTGAATTTTAATAAGGGAATTTAAAGAACATCACCTAAGGTACTGTAACTAAGTTTTATCTTTTTTTCCAATATCAAATTGATTTGAAGTTACAGAATATCAACCTTTATAAGACCTTTTGTAACAAATCCATCACTTTTTCAAGATAAATCTCCAACTGTAACTGACATTTTACTATAATTTTTTGTTAATTCTAATGGTCACTCATAATTTAATGTAATTCTAATGGTCACTCATACATGTCAAAATCACTACAGTATGGATGAGGGTTACTTTGAATGTCACGTAACTCTCTATAGTATGGAGGAGGGTTGCTTTGAATGTCACGTAACTCTCTATAGTATGGAGGAGGGTTATCTTTTTTTCCTTTTTTTGATAAAGGAGGAGGATTATCTTGAATGCCACGTAACTCTCTATAGTGTTTGATCTTTTACATATTACTCAAAACACTAACCAGCTAGCTATGTTAGGATATATGCCCTTAAATCCTATTGTATGATGCTATGTATGACATTATGTATGACTTAATGTTGTGTTTAAGAAGTTGTTTATTTCTTATCTAAAATAATGGTAACATGAATATTTGGACATTATCATATAGTCCATGAGATGCATAGTATGTGATTTATGTGATTTAGTCACAGAAGATATAAATCACAAGTTCTTTATAAACTCAGAATTTATAGTTCGTAGTCGGTGATGAAATTGGGCATTTCATCTGCGAAGACTATAACGTATCAACTAAGATGATTTGTCTTGATCATAGAAGTGGTGACTTCTAGTTGATATGTTGATATGTTTTAAGAGTTAAGACATATTGAACTGGACCGCTGTGAGATTTATTATTCTCCTAACAACTGTCAAATGAATAATAAATCTCACGACTTCTAATTGAATGAACTCTTAATCCTGAGAGAATAATGGACCTGATCATGAGATGTAGGTTGCTTTGATATATCAGGAGTGAGATCTAAAGTAACGGTCAAAACCTCAGTATGTTGGGCAACCACATTTAGTGTTGATGGAACATATATTCTCAATATGGAATTCATAGTCTCTTAACGGAGATATAAAATATTCCTTTGAGATAAGTTTAATGGGTTTGATTATTCAGAGAGTTAGGTCTAACCACTTTGGTAAGAAATTAATAAAGTATATATTTATGAAATTTGATTTCATAAATATATGATGAATAACTTTAAAGGATTAAACCGAGTACTCAAGGATAAGATGTAGTAATTTACAAAGTGGCAGTCTATATTTATGACTTTGTATTACTACGAATATTTTATGAAGGGGTTGCGTGTAAAATAAAGTCTTGGGATATAATTCATTAATAAGACCTAGAGTGCAATTATATTTATATAGTGGTATTAAATATAATTAATGATAACTTTGGACTTGTCAAGAGTTGACGCAAAAGCCCAAGGCCCATTGGAGCTAGTGTCTTATTAGTCCCTTTTGGTCCCATTCCAAGCCACACATTAAAGCCCAATTGGAAAGGCCCAATAGGCCGGCCCAACTAGATAATCAGTTAATTATAAAGGGAGAAACATACAGAATTTTTTAATGCGATTTTTTATCGTAGAGAAAAAGAGAGAATGTGAGACACACTTTCGTTCTCCCTTTGGAAACTGATTGAGAGACCACACATCTTGGGCGTAAAGTGGAATTGGAGTGAAGATTAAAAGTTTTTCCAAGTGCTTCTAATCTTTGTTTTGAATTTCTCCACACCAAGGTACGCTACCTTGTTCTTAAATTCTGAAATTTACAGAGTGCATGTTGTCAATCATGAATGAAATAGATCCTTATTTGTTGCTTCCGCTGTGTGTTTTGTATGAGATACAAAACCAGATTTTTACCAACAAGCTAGGGATGGTGTGTGGTGGTAGGTCTAAAGAGACATGTATATATGGAAGATAGAATAAAATTTAGATTATATTATTTAAGTGTATTATTTTTGGTTTCGTAATTAAATTTAAATATATTTACATTAAATTTAATTCTTTGTAAAAAATAATAATATTACTGGTACTCAATGCAATTTTTTTGTGTGGATTGATTATGTGTTGAATTTTATTTTTAGATGTTTCTATAGAAAAACAAAATTTAGAAACTTAAGTAACCACTTCAGCTTGTGAAAAGTTTTGCAAAATAGAAAAAGTTACACTTTTTACACATTTTGGTCAAAAAAACACCCACATTAGTGAGTGTAAAATTGTGCATTTATGCACAATTGCTACAGTAGAGCGTTTGCATCAGTTGATGCAACATTTCCTTCTATTTTGCAAGAAAAACCTATTTTTTTATTTTACACATCCACATCAGTCTATTTATTATACACGTTTATTCAAATAAAATATTATAAACCTAGCCACCATTAACCTGATCAATTCTTAGCCACCATCAACGATTAATACGCAACCTCCATCAACCCGATCAATACCCACGAATCAATACCCATCAACCTGATCAATACTCATCAAAATCATCAAAACCCAGCCACCATCAACCAGATCAATACCCATCAAAACCCACTCATCAAAATCATCAAAACCCCAGCCACCATCAACCCGATCAATACCCAGCCACCATCAATGATCAATACCCAACCTTCCATCATCAATCCATACAACCACCATCATCAACCCACTGATCAAACAGAAAATCCAAAACTGATCAAACAAAAAAAATAAAAAAGGATCAAAGGTGAGTGAGATCGTATTAGTGAGATCGTATCGGTGAGCTTCGAATCGTATCGGCAATGAGCTTTGGATCGTATCGGTGAGCTTCAGATCGTCTCAACAGCGCTGGACTGATCGGTGATCGATGGATTGAGGGAAAGGCTAGACTGATTGGTGGACTGAGGGAGAGATAAAACTTAAGAGAGGTGAGAGTGAGAAGTTGAGAGAAAAAAAAACACTAAAATATTAGATACACGAGCTACACTAGTCATGTAAATATACACGGTTACTGTAACTCATGGAAATATTTACACATCTTTACACATTTTTACACTCACTGATGTGGGTGTTTTTTTGCTTAAAATGTGTAAAATTTGTAATTTTTTCTATTTTAGAAGGCTATAAATGGACTGATGTGGTTGCTCTAACCGTGCATATATGCACTGTTACTGTAGCATGTGCATTTATTATTTTATTGATTTTTTCTCTCTCCTTCTCTCTATCTCTCTGGTTACTCTTACTCTCACCTCACTCTCATTGCCGCTAATCATCAGAGAACGCCACACCATGCATCAACAGAGAACACCACATCAAAAATTTCTTCCAAAATCAAGTAAAACAAGAAATTATTATTACATAGGATTTGTTTGGTTGCCAAGAAAAACACAGAAAAAACAAGAAATAAAGAAAATTAACCAAACACAGAGAAAATCAAAAGATCTTTGGTCGCTGATTGTCTTTCCTTCTATTTCTACTCTTTTCCACCACTTTCTCACCAACCAAACAAGAAATAAAGAAAATTAACAACAAAAAAGGCTTAAAGGACCTGGATCTTCAGTGCTAAGAGATCCAGTTTTCTCTTCTTTTCGATCACCGGACCGTCGGAACTGGACACCGATGAAAACAACGAAGCTCGTACGTTGATGAAAATAACTGCTACTCTTCTTTGCGTGTTGGGTCTGTGAGAGTATTGGGTCTGTGAGAGAGAAAGGCGGTGAGGGAGAGTTGGGTCAGTGTGGGAGAGGGCTGTGAAGGAGAGAATAATAAAAGAATTGTAAAAAATGAATATTTTATTGAATAAATGTATAGAATAGAAAAACTGGTGTAGGTGTTTTGTAAAATTGAATGTGTAAAATAGAAAAAGTAGGTTTTTCTGTACAAAATAGATGGAAAATTAGTGGGTGCTCTTACATCTAAACATCGTTTTGAAATCCGGACCGGACCGTACGGTCCGACCGGAAAAACCTCGAACCTCTCAGTTATGCGGTTTTTTAAGCTTCAAGAACCGTTTATGGCAAAAAAACAGGGACCCGTGCAAACCGTGGTCGAACCGTACGGTTCTGAGAATCGTGACTGGTTTTTGAGGGTCGGACGATTCCTTTTTTCCGGCAAAGTTTTGGCCAAAACTTCAGCACTCAGCAGTATTTTGGGATTTTTCAGATCTGGAACCAAATGAAAGGGAGAGAAAAAAAAAAAGAGAAGAAGAAGCAGTAGAGGAAGAGGAAGACAACGAAGAAGAAGGAAAAAAAGGCAAAAATGAAAAAATCAACCCTCACAAGTCAAAAAGACAACGAAGCAGTGGTGGCTCCTTGAAGCAATACTTCTTCTTCTTTCTTCTTTTTCTTCTTCTGCTGTTCGTCACTCCGTCTTCACTTCTCTGTACTCACCCATCTTCTCTCTGTTTTTGTTTTTTGGCAAAACACCTAACTTATGCGGTATCTCTATTTTATTTTTGAAGTGCCCTAAGCTTCCACGTGAGTCGTGACTACAGCCTGGCACTTGTGTTGGAAACGTGAAAAGTTTGAATATACGGATAGAAATGAGCTGAATGGTAAAGCTTCTTTTTAGCTTTTAAATTTAGTTTATATTTTAGTATTAAAATTTTATGGGAGAATGGGCAACGTAGCAGAGCCTTGGGTCTCTCAACAAAAGACAAAACTCATTGGGGGATACACCAATAACTTGCCGCCACTGTTTCTTTCTTTCTTTTTTTATTTTTTTTTTATTTTTATTTTTTATAGAAAAACCGGAAATGTCTATTAACTTTTTTTTTTCCCAATTAATTTCATGGAAAATTTCTATCAACTTTTATATTGGGTTTCATAAAAATAAAATAAAAAAGTTTACAAATAGTCAAATATTTGGGACTATTTTAGGCAATTTTTCAACTTTTATTAATTTAATATATTTATTTATATTTTAATTAATTATTAAATTAATTATGACGTCATCACGGTTTGACTACGGTCCGACCTCGGTTCGACCTTAAAAATCTTGAACCTTTCTTTTTTACGGTTCATTGAACGGTCCGGGTCTGAAAACTATGCATCTAAATAAGTAATTGTACATAAATTTAGCTAGCTTTGACAGGATATACTCACTGCAATAACCTTTTTTTTTTTTTTTTTTTTGAGAAAACTCATGACAATAACTTTGGACGATGAGTTTGTATTGGAAATTTAATATTGATTGCTACCCCCATGCGTAAATCACTTCACATGCATGCCCTGCTCTATTAATAAAAAGTTCAGACACACCAATACCATTTTCCTAGGTGCCTTCGCATGCGGTGCCTGCAGCACGTAATAATTTAATATATTGATTTAACTCTTTATTAGCAATAAATGTTGACACACTTGCAATATATATTACCAATTAATTCACTCTTGTTAAGATATAGTTCATGTCTTTCTTTGTTTTATCAGAGTCTACTGATACAAATTATTTTACAATATTTTTAGGAACACTTTTTATGACTTTAATATTTTTTAAATAATTATTAGTAAACAAAAAAGTAATTTTAATGGTGGACTCATATTAAAACTAGTAAAAATTTACCATATAAATAGTTTATAAAAATATTACTCCCTCCGTCCCACTTTATTTATCCTGTTTGAAAAGTCAAATTTTTTAAGGAAATATCATTTATTGTCTTGTCTACTTTATAAAAATGTATAAGTTTATAAAACTACACTTAAATAAATTTATCAGCTTTTTTTAAAAAAAGAGTTATTCATCATAAGGCAATTAAAAAAGTACCCCAATTAGATTGATTTTTTTTTTTTTTTTTTAGTTTTCTTTTCAAATAGTTTTGAAAATAAAGTAGATGTATAATAGGAACATTAGTAAACTAATAACTTTTATTTTTAGAAATAGAACAATATTTTGGGACATCCCAAAATGGAATAGAAGACAAATAAAGTGGGTCGAAGGGGGGTATAAAATAGTTTGTTACTGTAGCATTACTTTTTTTATTTAAAGAAAAAAAATTATATTGACTCATTATATTAACTAACTTGAAATCTTATGCATTTGCAAGGATACATTTAAAGATAAACAATAAAATTTATAATATAATTCCAATATATATATATATATATATAATTTAAAAACTGTTGATAGTCATTATTATATTTTGTTAACTCTTAAAAAAAATTGTATAGGTATAAAATATAAATTGTCCATATTATTTATTTATTTATTATTGCAAAGCATTTTTTCTTTTACGATTCATTTAGTCTAGACTCATTGGCTTTTGTACTTAATAACCCACTTAAATGAATATTTATGATGTGATCCCACATTTGATTTTAAAATTAAGAAATAAAACTCTTTAAGAATAAATAATTTAGGACACATGGCGCAAAATTAGAACTCTAATTTAGAATTCTAATTTGAGTTTCTCTCAGTTTTACCTATTATTATTATTATTATTATTATTATTATTATTATTATTATTATTATTATTATTATTATTATTATTATTATTATTATTATTATTATTATATAGATTAGGTTAAAAAAAAATGATAACAGCAATTTCAGCTAGTTCCAGAGAATCTTCTTATTGTAAGAAAAAAATCAAAATAATAACAGGGACAGACGATAATCATCATAATTTTCCTACACTTTTTATTTATACAATTTGCATGTTGGTATGGATAGAAGTAGAGGTGGAGCTTTTTTCCTGATGTTTTGTACTCGTTTCTTAGCTTTCTGGCTTCAATTAAACCTTTCTGATTATCTAAAAATGAAAAGGGAACTAGAATATGAACTTAACAGGCAACGGGCCCACCACCGAGGTGGTGTGGTCTAGTGGTTCTAGGTGATGCACAAAGAGCTACGCTAAGGGTGAGGTCCCATGTTTGAGTCCAAATATGGACTTGCATGGGGTTACTTTCCTTGGTAGCCTAGGCTATTGGTGCCTCTCGTAGGGCTGGGGAAGCTATGGTCTCCTACACCCCAGTAGAGCCCGGACCCTGGCGGATAAGGTGCTACTATGGTCAAGCCCAGGTAGGATTGCCACGTTGGTCACCCCTACCCATTTTTTATTCAGCAAAAAAAAAAAAAAAAAAAAAAAAAAAAAAAAAAAAAAAAAGGCAGCGGGCCCAATTATATGAGACTATGAGAGCAACACGTGTGACCATACAGTACACTCATTCATCAATTAGAAAATGAGAGTTGAGACAGATTTTGGAAGTGATAGCCAAGGAAGGGCTATCATTTGTCGTGTCTCAAGCTTTAGTCTCTCAAATCCCATCCACCAACTTATTTTGAATTAAAATAAATTAATTAAAAGTGAATTTGTCTAGAAATACTGAAATTTTGCAAAACTACACTAAGTGCCCGTTTGTTTCAACGTTTTGAGCCCAAAAAGCCCATTTTGAAAAAAGCCAGCCCTTTATGTGCGTTTGGTTCAGCACAAAATGCAACTTTTGGAAAAAATTACGTTTTATATTTGTGAAGAAACGTGCATATCACTGAAAGGAGCTCAGAGCTCCATTTTGGAAAAAGCCCGTGCGCGTTTGAATCTATCCGTTGGACTCATAGGGCAATTACCAAATTACCCTTTCACACCATTCCTCATTCCTCTCATCTCTCTGCTCTATCATCTGCCCTCTCAATAAAAAATTTCCAAATCCAAATACAAAAAAAATCTATAACAAATTCCTAAATCAGCTAAGGAAAATAAAAAATCAATCCCTTGCAAATTAGGATTCCTCAAAATGCAACAACAAAAAAAAAAGAATATAGTAAAATCTTTCAAATGGAGAAGTGTGTGGGTGTTACAAACAAAGTGCTAAGAGAAAATGGAAAAAATAAAAAATAAAAAAAAAAAGGAAGAAGGAGAGCTCTGGAACGTTCCGGAGTTTGGAGGAATGGCAGGGAAAAAAAGGAGGAAAGAAGGAAAAAAAAGAAGATCATGGGTGTTATAGACGAAGTGCTAAGAAAAAAAAAAGAGGAAGAAGGAGATCTCTGGAACGTTTTGGAGTTTGGAGGAATGGCAAGGAGAAAAAAATGAGGAAAGAAGGAAAATAAAAAAGGATAAAGGTACGTGTGTGGAGGAGAAAAAAATGGGTAAAAAAAAGGAAAAAAAAGAAAGAAAGAAAGAAATGCCGTGTGTGGAGGATAAGAAAAGAGAAGGGAAAAAAAAGGAAAAAAAGAAGAAGGAAATGTTATCACAATAATTTCACAATACTTTCACAATAAATCTTAAGTGGTAGGTTATTATTAGCTAATATTGATGAGAAAAAAATAATTTTTTAGAAAGAGAAAAATTGATTTAAGTATATGAAGTAATTGATTTAAGTATGAAATAAACTCCCTTATATATACATGGTCATTTTTGGTAATTTATCCCTCAAATTGCAACTTTTGTAAGTGCTAGCCAAGCACTTAGCTTTTTCAAAAAGCACTTTTTAATAGCTTTTACCAAACACGCAGTTTTTTGAAAAAACACTTTTTCATTATGCACTTTTTGAAAACTCCACTTTTTCATTATGCACTTTTTCAAAAAGCTCAACTAAACTCATCCTAAGTCAAATAAATTAAATAAACTAACCTATAGGACAACTTAAATTTAAATTCTTATTTGGAGAGAGAAAGAGAGAGATTTGGGCACCAACTTAAATTAAAATTTTGGATCAATTTAATTTTAGATATGGACGTGGGAGCAATCCCCTCCCCCCCAGCCCTTTCCATCTTTTTTATTTTAATATTAGCATAAGTAAAATATACTAATTTTAGTAATTTTGTTCAATAAAATTACACTTTGGCCCCCTTAATAATGGTATTGATTCTTTTAAAAGTAATGCTATGGCAACAAACTTTTCTACAACATTTTTACAAACTATTAAGGTAGCAAATTCTTAGTGATTCGCCCACCTACATCACTTCTTATTTACCAATAATTATTCACTACATTAGCAATTTTTAAAAATTTTGTAGCTTTACACCCTTTTGTAGTTGTACTCTAATTATATAATGTATGATAAACCCAGTTTAAAATACTAATACCACTATTTTGTGTGTGTTCTAATTAATATTAATGTTAACTAAAAAAAAAATGGATTTTTATCCCACATTGGTTGTGTGTATCTAGTGTCTGCTATTTATAATCTCAGTCTTCAACCAAAAAGTAGGGCCCTTTTATAGTTATACTCCGGTTATGTAATGTATTATAAACTCCGTTTAAATCACTAAAATTACCATTTTCGTGTGTATTTTAATAAGTATTACTGTTAACTAAAAAAAAGGGGGATGTTTATCTCACATTGGTTGTGTGTGTCTGATATCCACTGTTTATAACCCCAGTCTATAACTACAAAAGTTAAGCCATTTTATAGTTGTACTCTAATTATTTAATGTATTATAAATCCAATTTAAAATACTAATATTACTATTTTCATATGTTTTCTAATAAGTATTATTGTTAGTTAAAAAAAAAAAAAAGATGTTTATCCCACATTGGTTATGTGTGTCTAGTGTTTGCTGTTTATAAACTCAGTCTACAAATACAAAGATTAAGTCATTTTGTAGTTGTATTATGGTTATGTAATATATTATAAACCCGGTTTAAAACAAAAATATTACTGATTTCATGTGTGTTAGAATAAGTATTACTGTTAACAAAAAAAAAAGGATGCTTATCACACATTAGTTGTGTGTGTCTATTATCCACTGTTTATAACCCTAACCTACAACTACAAAAGTTAGGCTCCTTTGTAGTTGTACTCTAGTCATGTAATATATTATAAACCCAGTTTAAAACACAAATATTACTATTTTCGTGTGTGTTCTAATAAGTATTATTGTTAACTAAAAAAAAATGATATTTATCCCACATGGGTTGTGTGTGTCTAGTGTCTACTGTTTATAAACTCAGTCTACAACTACAAATGTTAGGCTCTTTAGTAATTGTACTATGGTTATGTAATGTATTATAAACCCGATTTAAAATACTAATATTACTACTTTCGTGTGTGTTCTAATAAGTATTACTTTTAACTTAAAAAAAAATAAATAAATATTTATCCCACATTGGTTGTGTGTGTCTAGCGCCCGCAATTTCTAACCCCAGCCTACAACTACAAAGGTTAGACTCTTTTATAGTTGTACTCTGATTATGTAATGTATTATAAATTCGGTTTAAAATACTAATATTACTATTTTCATGTATATTCTAATAAATATTACTATTAACTAAAAAAAATGGATGTTTATTCCACACTGATTGTGTGCGTATAGCGTCCGCTGTTTATAACCCCAGTCTACAACTACAAAAATTTGACCCTTTTGTAGTTGTACTTTGATTATGTAATGTATTATAAACCCAATTTAAAACACAAATATTACTATTTTCTTATGTTTTTAATAAGTATCATTATTAACTCCAAAAAAAAAAAAAATGGATGTTTATCCCACATTGGTTGCGTGTGTCTAGTGTCTGCTGTTTATAACCATAGTTCACAACTACAAAGGTTAGGCCCTTTTGTAGTTGTACTGTAGTTATGTAATGTATTATGAATCCGGTTAAAAACACTAATATTACTATTTTCATGTGTGTTCTTATAAGTATTGCTGTTAACTAAAAAAAAATGGATGTTCATCCCACATTGGTTGTGTGTGTCCAGTGTCTAATATTTATAACCCAGTCCGCGACTACAAAGGTTTGGCCCTTTAGTAATTGTACTTCAGTTATGTAATGTATTATAAACTTGGTTCAAAATACTAATATTACTATTTTCGTATGTGTTCTAATAAGTATTACTATTAACTAAAAAAATAAAAAATATTTATCCCACACTAGTTGTGTGTGTCTAGTATTCGTTGTTTATAACATCAATCTACAACTACAAAGGTTTGGCCCTTTGTTGTTGTACTCTAATTGTGTAAAATATCATAAATCAGGTTTAAAATACTAATATTACTATTTTCTTGTGTGTTTTAATAAGTATTATTATTAACTAAAAAAAAATGGATGTTTATCCTACATTGGTTGTATGTGTCTAATGTCTGCAGTTTGCAGTTTATAACCACAGTCTACAACTAAAAATGTTAGGCCATTTTGTAGTTGTATTCTAATTATGTAATGTATTATAAACCCGGTTTAAAATACTAATATTACTATTTTCGTGTGTATTCTAATAAGTATTACTGTTAATTAAACAAAAGGGATATTTATCCCACATTAGTTGTGTGTCTAGTGTCTATTATTTATAACCCAGTCCGCGACTACAAAGGTTTGGCACTTTAGTAATCGTATTCTAGTTATGTAACATATTATAAACCCGATTTAAAACACTAATATTACTATTTTTGTGTGTATTCTAATAAAAATTGTTGTTAACTAAAAAAAAAGGAAGTTTATCCCATATTGGTTGTGTGTGTCTAGTGTCTGCAGTTTATAACCCAGTTTGCAACTACAAAGGTTGGACCCTTTAGTAATTGTACTCTAGTTATGTAATGTATTATAAACCTGGTTTAAAAACTCTAATATTACTATTTTCTTGTGTGTTCTAATAAGTATTGCTGTTAATTAAAAAAATTGGATGTTTATCCCACACACGTTGTGTGTGTCTAGTATCCGTTGTTTATAACGTCAATTTACAATTACAAAGGTAAGGCCCTTTGTAGTTGTACTCTGGTTATTTAAAATATATTACAAACTCAGTTTAAAATACTAATATTACAATTTTCTTATGTGTTCTAATAAGTATTACTATTAACTAAAAAAAATGATGTTTATCCCGCGTTAGTTGTGTGTATCTAGTGTTCGCTGTTTATAACCCAGTCTACAACTACAAAGGCTAGACCTACTACAAATATTAGACCCTTTTATAGTTATACTCTAGTTACGTAATGTATTATAAACCCAGTTTAAAATACTAATATTACTATTTTTGTGTGTGTTATTATAAGTAATACTGTTAGCTAAAAAGAAAATATGTTTACCCCACATTGGTTGTTTGTGTCTAGTGTCCGTTGTTTATAACATTAGTCTACAATTACAAAGATTAGACCCTTTGTAGTTGTACTCTAATTCTGTAATATATTATAAATCTAGTTTAAAATACTAATACTACTTTTTTCTTATGTGTTCTAATAAGTATTATTATTAACTAAAAAAATAGATATTTATCCCACATTAATTGTGTGTGTCTAATGTCTGCTATTTATAACCAAAGTCTACAACTACAAAGGTTGGACCCTTTTGTAGTTGTACACTAGTTATGTAATATATTATAAACTTGGTTTAAAATACTAATATTACTATTTTCTTGTATGTTCTAATAAGTATTACTGTTAACTCAAAAAAATGGGATGTTTATCCCGTATTGGTTGTGTGTTTAGTGTCCGCTGTTTATAACCCAGTTTACAACTACAAAGGCTAGACCTACTACAAATTTTAGACCCTTTTATAGTTGTACTTTTGTTATGTAATGTATTATAAACGCAATTTAAAACACTATTATTATTATTTTCGTATGTGTTCTAATAAGTATTACTGTTAACTTAAAAAAAAAAAAGATGTTTATCTCACATTAGTTGTGTGTGTCTAATGTCCGCAGTTTATAACCTCAGTCTACAACTACAAAGGTTAGGCCATTTTATAGTTCCACTCTAGTT
This sequence comes from Castanopsis chinensis, assembly GCA_032878915.1. Lineage (NCBI taxonomy): Eukaryota > Viridiplantae > Streptophyta > Magnoliopsida > Fagales > Fagaceae > Castanopsis > Castanopsis chinensis. Next base: position 42,019,857 of record JAVQMG010000133.1, read on the forward strand.
ATGTAATGTGTTATAAACCCGGTTTAAAACACTAATATTACTATTCTCGTATGTGTTCTAATAATTATTATTGTTAATTAAAAAGAATGGATGTTTATCCCACATTGATTGTGTGTGTCTAGTATCTACTGTTTATAACCACAGTCTATAACTACAAAAGTTTGACACTTTTGTAATTGTACTCTGGTTATGTAATGTATTATAAACCTTGTTTCAAATGCTAATATTACTATTTTCGTGTGTGTTCTAATTAGTATTACTGTTAACTAAGAAAAAAAAAGGATGTTCACACTGGTTATGTGTGTCTAACGTCCGTTGTTTATAACCTCAGTTTACAACTACAAAAAGTTAGCCTCTTTTGTAATTGTACTCTGATTATGTAATGTATTATAAACCCGATTTAAAACACTAATATTACTATTTTCTTGTGTTTTTTAATAAGTATTATTATTAACTCAAAAAAAATATGGATGTTTATCCCACATTGGTTGTGTGTGTCTAGTGTCTGCTATTTATAACCACAGTCTATAACTACAAAGGATAGGCACTTTTGTAGTTGTACTCTAGTTTTGTAATATATTATAAACCTGGTTTAAAATACTAATATTACTATTTTCGTGTGTGTTCTAATAAGTATTATCGTTAACTAAAAAAAATGAATGTTTGTCCCACATTAGTTGTGTGTGTCTAGTATCTACTATTTATAACCCAGTTTGCAACTACAGATATTTGGCCCTTTAGTAATTGTACTATAGTGATATAACATATTATAAACCCAGTTTAAAACTCTAATATTATTATTTTCGTGTGTGTTCTAATAAGTATTGTTGTTAACTAAAAAAAAAAGGAATATTTATTCCACATTAGTTGTGTATGCCTAGTGTCCGCTATTTATAACTCAGTCTGCAACTGCAAAGGTTGGACCCTTTTGTAATTGTACTTTAGTTATGTAATGTATTATAAACTTGGTTTAAAACACTAATATTACTATTTTCGTGTGTGTTCTAATAAGTATTTACTAGAAAAACACATATTTGTATCTCATACAAAACATGCGCAGCGAAAATTTAACAGATCTACTTCATACACAATCAACAACATGCACTATGTAAGTTTTAGAATTAGAGAACAAGAAAGCGTACCTTGGAGAGGTGAAATTCAAAACCAAATATCAGAAGCACTTGAAGACACTTTTAATTTTCACTCTAATTCCACTTAATGCCCAAAATTTGTGGTCTCTCAATCAGTTTCCAAAGAGAGAATAAGAGAGTGTCTAACACTCACACACAAACCATTTCATTCTAAGTCTGATCTTAATGAAAACACTTATGAAAAAGACTTTTTTAGAAATTCTGTATGTTTCTCTCCGTATATATAACTGGTTATCTAATTGGGTTAGTCTTTTGTGTCATTCCAATTGAGCTCTAATATGTGGCTTGGAGTAGGACCAAAAGGGACCAAAAAGACACTAGCTCCAATGGGCCTTGGGTTTTTCTGTCAACGCTTGACAAATCCAAAGTTACCATTAACTATATTTAATACCATTATATAAATATAGTTGCACTTTAGGTCTTATCTATAAATTATATCCCAAGACTTTATTATACATGCAACCCCTTCATTATAATATTCGTAATAATATAAAGTCATGAATATAGATTGCCACTTTGAAGATTACTACATCTTAATCATTGAGTACCCGGTTTCATCCTTTATGTTATTCATCATATATTTATGAAATCCAATTTCATAAATATATACTTTAGTAACTCCTTACTAAAATGGTTGAGCCCAACTCTCTAAATAACCAAACCCATTAAACTTATCTCAAGAGAATATTTTATATCTCCGTTAAGAGATTATGAATTTCATTTTAAAAATATATGTTCCATCAACACTAAATGCGGCTGCCCAACATACTGAGGTTTTGACCATGACTAATAGATCTTCTCCTAATATATCAAAATAACATACATCTCATGATCAGGTCCATTATTCTCTCAGGATTTAGAGTTGATGTAAATGGAAGTCGTAAGATTTGTTATTCATTTGACAGTCGTTGGGAGAATAATAAATCTAACAACGGTCCAGTTCAATATGTCTTAACTCTTAAAACATATCAACATACCAACTAGAGGTCTCCATTTCTATGATCAAGATAAATCATTTTAGTTGATATGTTATAGTCTTCGCAGATGAAACGTCTAATTTCATCACCGACTACGAACTACATTTTGAGTTTACAAAGAACTTGTGATTTACATCTTCTATGACTAAATCACATGCAATGCATCTCATGGACTAACATAATGTCTCATTAGTTCATTTATAGATAGTCTCATATAATTAAACAATTCAATTATTTATGGCATGCCAATAAATTGGATTTTAGGGCATAAACCCCAACAGTATTACTGTTAACTAAAAAAAAAGGATATTTATCTTACACTGGTTGTTTGTGTCTAGTATCCGTTGTTTATAACGTCTGTCTACAACTACAAATGTTAGGCCCTTTGTAGTTGTACTCTGGTTATTTAAAATATTCTATAAACCCGGTTTAAAATACTAATATTACTATTTTCATGTGTATTTTAATAAGTATTACTGCTAACTAAAAAAAAAAAAGCATGTTTATGCTACATTGGTTGTGTGTGTCTAGTGTCCACTGTTAATAACTCCAGTCTACAACTACAAATGTTAGACCCACTACAAAGGTTAGACCATTTTATAGTTATATTCTAGTTCTGTAATGTATTATAAACCCAATTTAAAAAACTAATATTACTATTTGTGTGTGTGTTCTAATAAGTATTACTGTTAACTAAAAAAAAACCATTAAATTTTAATAGATTAAAATAAAAATAAAATATATAAGTAAAAAAAAATTAGATCAACAACAAAATTACCAATAGTTAAGCTTAAAACAAGAATTAAGTTCAATCAACGTATTTTTCCCAAAACAAACAACCTGGCCCTCTAAAAAGTTTAAAAATAAAAATAATTTTTACCTTGTCCAGCATGCACGCAACAAAGACATCAAGAAAAAAAAAATCGTCAATTTTTAAGCAATAGAGTCAAGAATTGGAGCCATCGCATAAAGTTAGCAGTAGAGCCACCTATCCTAACTCCAAATCCTGGGTTCGTCCTTATTCACAAGTATGATAACCTTGGATTGATTAGGAACTTTAAAAGTTTTTAGAATAACTTCACAATAAAATTTTTGAAATCTTATTTATCTATTTTAAAATGTGTGAATTGCTCCCTTTTTTTTTTTGTTGAATTTATATGTTATTATATTGAATCATCAATAATTTAAATATATATTAAGATGATACTAGTTAATGTTAGTTAAAATGCTTTTGGGTAGCAGTTTAAGACTCCTACGTTGGAGTAATTTTAAAAACTTTAGAAGATCATAATCCTCTAATTGTCAAACTTTGATGTGAGTGTCAATTTAGTCATTTTTTTTCTAACTATTAATTTTGGTCTAGTCCTTGAACTTTTTCTTTGAACAATTAATCTTTTGCGTATTAGGTTTTTGATAAACCAAACATCATGTTAGTATTTTCTATTCTTATAAATTTCTAACAACTAAAATCATGTTATGTTCTCTTAATTTCTATCGCATCATTTAAAAAAAAAAAATTCATTATTACCAAAAGTGTATTACATAATTAAATAAATCTTTACAATTTAGAGAAAATACTAACTGAAGGTTTGATTTGGTACAAACCTAATTGTTTGGGGAATTAATTATTGAAAATCAAAAGTCTAATATCCAATCTTGTTTAGTGTGCAAGTAAAGAAATCCGATATCAATTTGTATTAATCTAGGATTTAGCTTACTATAAATAGCATACTAATTATATCAATATAATTCATGTAACTTTTTTTTCTTTTTGAGAAACATATAATCCATATAACTTAATAGTAAAGATGTAACCATTAAAAACCTTCCATTGGTATGGATCTTATGATAATATCAATTAGGTAGAAGCTTTTTTTAGAGCACCTAAACGCAAAACTTGTTCACGGTTGTAGAAAGGCATATGGGACAACAAACTAACAAAGACATTATTAACAGGGGTTGTTTTTAGGTGGGATATGGCCATGAGATTGGCGTAACTTGTCAGGGAGGACCCCTGGCTTCCTTTTTTTTACAAAACTTGGTTTTAACTTCCAAGCCCACCCTGTGCAAGGCTGTTGGGGTCTTTTGCTGCTATATCATGCACGCGTTTTGTTTTGGTACAATAATAAGTAAACAAGGTTTGAGAGTGTAGTCAAATCCAAAATTCTCGTCGATGGAAAGTAAAAACTTTTCGTTTGTGGAGGTAGATAGATCACAGAGCATCCAATCCAATAGTGACAGTGAAAGATTTGGTAACGTCTAGAAACACTGGTGTTATTTGTGATTGTGACTTGCTACCGTGTCTGTGGTGTCCCAAGTATGCCACACAGCTTCTAGTGGCAAAACAAATACAAATACAAATGTGGGGGTGTTCAACAGTAATACAAGACATCTACCAATACTAGCAGAGAAGAAGTAGTAAGATTAATTGCAAAATAGTCTAAAAACATTAGAGCCTGCCATGTAGAGATGCACAACGGTGACAAGTTAAATCTGCACTCAAATCATGGTAAGAGAAGTGAAGAATCACCTGGGCTGCTTACAGTGGGGCCAACAAGACAAGTTTTGTACATTCAGTGTGATCAAGATAAAGAAAATAACTAGCATGTTTAAAATAACGTGTTCAATAAAGTCCTCATGGTGCATCCAACAAAGCTAGGATGGTTCATTTAGTAGCGAATTCAAAATATATTTCTGATAAAGCTAAAACAAAAGAATCCAATAACGCTAAACAAAAGCGTTTAGTGAAGTTCAAGTAAATGTATACATCATGACTAAGTTAATTGACAAGATTCAAAGAGTGCAACATGTGCTTAAATGAATGTGTCCAACAAGGCAATAAAAAGATTAACTATCCTAAACAAACATATATATCAAATTAATGCAAAAGAGTTTAGCAAAGCCAAAGATACATGTATGTTCAACAATGACAACATAAAGTATTTATTTCTCATGGCCATATAAGAAGTGTTTAGCAAGGGCAATTAAAAGAAACTAGCAAAGCAACATAAACATCTGTATTAGAATTATATAGACATAATTAATATCAAAGAAAAACTAATTTGTTAAATCAAGTGGCAAGGCAAAAGAGGAAACTGAGTTAGAGAGGGAAGGGCATAGCTTTGGGTGGGGCAAGCCAACAGTATTTAAGTTGAAATCTCATTTCTCTTGCTAAAACTTTATTTCATTCTACTGATTGTGTGGGTAGAAATCGCAGGGGCCAATCATTTTAGCGACAAATTAATTCATGCCTAGTGTGAAACGGTGGTTCTCAATTAAAGTTGCCTATTTGTTGGGTTAGCAATTGAGATTTTCAGAAATTGTTGCTTTCAATCAAGGATAGTAGAAGTAAAAGTATATTTGGAAGTTAAAAGATGAACAAGAGACTCAAAGCCTTGCTTTAGAAGATGGCTTGGGACTACAGCCATAACGAGAGGTTCTGAGTTACTCCGATTTAGTAAAAAAAAAAAAAAAGAAAAGTTAGAAATTTAAACTTTAACATCATGTTATGTAGCAAAGAGTTTTGCACCTCCGTGGCATTGTCTGATTTTCTTTACGAGGAGAATTTGAGTTCAAATATTTCTTTCTCCATTTGTTGTAATTATCAAATTATAGAAAAGTAAAAATAAATTGTTAAGAAAGTATGACTCAAAGAAAAATCAGTGGAGAACTTTTTTATTGAACTATGCAAAAGTAGGTTGTTGGGTTAAAAACTTAAAATGAATTGACCCCTTGTAAATTAATTAATTACCCAAGTTAATTAATTAGATCAAATTACATGCAATAGCGTGGCAGCACAAACAAATTACCAAATTATTTAAATACAGCAGAAAATAAATTTGACACAGGTGATTTGTTTACAAATGGAGAAAACCACTGAGGCAAAACCTCACCGGGTGAATTTAAGGTTACCACTCCTAAGAATTCACTGTTATCAATCACAAGCGGTTACAAGTATAAGGAATCTTATCAAACCCTTTGGCCTATCCCAAAATACTAACCTACAGTTGAACCCTTATCCTAATACTCAATTGGACTTATATTGTAGTGGCAATCTTTCGTTCAATGCACGAATCCCAATACGTGACTAACTAATGATGCATGAATCCCAGTACATAACTAACTCACAAACTTATAAAGGATTGTTGACTGCAAAATTCTTTAGTTTATCAATAATGAAGATCAAGAAGCTCCTTGGTCACAAATCCTTGGCGTAAAGACGCAATTGCCTCTATAGAGAGAATAATGAACTAGGGCACTTTTTGCTTGCACTCTTTCATGCGATGACCTTTTAAAATAAGCCTTATATATGTCTAAGGTTGTGAGAAAAGAAAATATATACAAATATTTCAGCATGGGCCGAAAATCAAATTTGAAAATTTTGATTTTGTAAGTCTCGACAGAAATAGCTTGTGTCGAGCTTCTGTCAAACTTTTGTCAAGCTTCAACATTAAATCTCAATAGAAAGGATTTTATCGAGTCTTCTATCGAGCTTTAATGAACAGCTCTTCTTCACTTTTTTTTTTTTTTTTTGTTAGATCTCCATGGTTTTAGCACTTGACTTGAATAACATGTTTCTTGAAGTCTTAAATCCATCTTAGATCTACTTAATTACAAGTAAAATGCATTTTATCAAATGATTGACCAATTACATAAAATATGTCCCTAACATAGGTAATTAGCTTTATCTTATAATTTTATTGGTTATTTCAAGATTAATGCTGGTTATTTTTTGTAACATTATTTGGGGATTGGAACCTACATATTGTGAATATTATAGAAAAATAATTAGGTCTTGGGGAATGCATCCCATTTTATATGTAGTTTAATGGAGCCACTATACGTTGTGAATATTGCCTCAATGTTAGTAGCCCAACTTACTACTGCAAAAGTATATTGTATATGCATTCTCATCTGTTTGGGATCATAACATTTTTCATAATTATCTAAAAATAATTTTTTTTTATAATTATTTACATGGCCTATAATGATTGGTAAATAATAAATGTTAGATTTTTTATGAAAATATAAAGAAAGAGAGGAGAGAGGATGCAAGAATTAGAAGATTTGGCTTAACAGCTTATGTTCACAAAGGAATTCATTGACGGCTAGATCTTCACTATAATCTCAATTCATATGTAAGGGCCTAAGAAGGCAACATCAATGACCAAGGAGAGGTTGCTATATTTTGAGAATGGCTAAGCTAAAAGGTCTGAGGACCAATGGCAAAGAATGACTTTGCGATGAAGCATGTGTTTGGCTTAACCGATGTCATAGATGTTGAACCTAAAGAGAGAAGGGTCAAGTCGTATGATTTGGATGCCTTACATCGGAAAAGGGACCCTCAAAATCAAAATTGATAAAAAAAAAAAAAAAAGATCGAATGGGACACTCTCGGTTGAAAAAGTGAACTCTGTTCAAACAGTTAAAGGAAAGCTTGTCAAAGGCTAAATCAAGCAATGGTTGGCAATTTCTTCCACAAATTCCAGCAGTGAGGGCATTGTGATTTTCTCAGCTAGAGCAGCCACAACCTCTCCCTTTCCATTGTGAATTATGACTCCTTTCCCAACTTCATTAGTATCTACGAACAAAGCTCCATCATAATTTGTCTTGAACTCATCAAGTGCTAGAGGTCTCCACTTAGTATGTCTTGGTCTTAGCTGACTCTGGATGCACGAAGCCTTACTCTGGAATTCTGTGGGGAGGTTTCAGGCTACACTAAGTATATTCTGGGGAGGGAGACTTGGTTCTTTGTGTCGAAGATTTTTACATCGATACCAGATAAACCAAGCCACCATAGCAAACATCTCTAAATTTGATGATGTTGATTCCCCACTAAACTAACAAGGACTGAAAATGAATTGAAAGTTGGATAATCCGTTCGAATCCCATTGAAAGATGATACCTATATGATGCGTGTTAGAAATATTGAATGAATGTATTGTATTTCTCAAGTAATAAATATACAAGAGTTCCTTTATTTAAGAAGCAGAGTGTGTAGTACAAGTATGTGTGTGGTATAAGTAAGCATCAATGTGGGCCTAAAGCCCAAAACCTATTACATGTTAACAACCCCCCCTTAAACTCAAGGTAGGTGTGAGACCAACTTGAGGTTGTCAACCAAAGCACAAAGGCATCCCTTAGGATGTGACTTGGTGAAGATATTGCAAATTGATCTTTAGAGGAAACCAAGAATAGCTTGAGAGCATCATGGATAAGATGATAACTGATAAAATGGCAATCGATCTTAATGTGTTTAGTTCGTTCATGGAAGACATCATTGTGAGCAATATGAATAGCACTTTGGGTTGTCACAATAAAGAGGAGTAGTAGAGGATGTGGACACACCTAAATCCTTAAGAAGCCATCGTAGTCAAAAGAGCTCAGATATGGTATCAGCAAGGGCATGATATTCTGATTTAGTATTGGAGTGGGCCACAAAGGTTTGTTTCTTGTTTCGCCAAGAAATCAAAGAAGAACGAAGAAGGAAGCAATAACCAATGGTGGACTTGTGATTAGTGAGATCTTCTGTCCAATCAGCATCAGAAAATGCACGAAGAACAAGAAGAGACTGAGCATAGTACAAAAAACCATGGAAGAGAGTGCCCTTTAGGTATCAAGAATGCGTAGAATAATAGCATAATGAGTTGATCGTGGAGCAAACAGATACTGGCTCACCCTGTGAACAATATAAGAAATGTCTAGATGAGTGACAGTGAGATAAACTAAGCTACTAATCAATTGTCTATAAAGAGAAGGATTAGACAATGATTTCCCCCCTTCCTCGAAGAAGTCAGATGCGCATTAAGTTCAACTGAAGTGTCAACAGTCTTGCTATCAATGAGTCTGACTCAAGACAAAAGTTCAGAAGCATACTTGGCATGAATAATATAAAGATCATCTGTGAAATGAGTGATTTCAAGTCCCAAGAAGTAGCTGAGATATCCAAGATCTTTCATCTCAAACTGCTAACTGAGAAAATACTTGAGCTCTTGAATGCCACTAAGTTATCACTAGTTATGATCATGTTATCCATATATAAGAGAAGCAAAATGGTGCTTTTGTTGGTGCGACGAAAAAATAAAGCAGAATCATAATGACTGACAATGTAACCCAAGCAAGAGATGATAGAGTTGAACTTGGTAAACCAAGCTTGTGAAACTCATTTAAGGCCATAAAGTATATGTCGAAGGTGACAAACTTATTCGGTTCAATAGAGAGACCAAGAAGAGGTTGCATATAAACTTCTTCACTTAAATTCCCATTAAGGAAGACATTTTTGACATCCATCTGAAAAGATCCCATTTACTAGTAACGGAAACAGGTTAGAGGGCACGAACAGATGAGATTCGAGCAACCTGAGCAAAGGTCTATTCATAATCAATCCCATACTTCTGTGTAAAACCTTTTGCAACAAGATGAGCTTTATATCATTCAATGGACCCATCATTTTGAGTCTTGATCTTGTAGATCCATTTACAACCGACCACAGATTTCCTAGGGGAGAGAGTCACCAAATTCTAAGTATGACTTTTAGATAATGAATCAAGTTCTTCTTTCTTTGCAATTTGTCATAAAGGGTCAGTGGAGGCCTTACGATAGGTGCAAGGCTCATGCAATGTAACAAGGGCAGTATGACAATAATAGTCAAGTAAATGTGCAAGAATGGATCTTACCCAAGTTAAGTGACAAGGTGGAATGTCTTGTGCAAGATCTTTAGGCAGAATAGGAGCAGAGGATCCAAACTCAGGGTTGGGTGGCTCATCTTCGACTTGTTTATTAGAGGGTGATCTAAGAGAGGCATTAAAAATATCTGGCAGTTGGACAGAAAAGTCTATAGGAGGGTCAGAAGTAACCATAGAAGGAGTATGTGGCTTATCTAGAAAAAGATCTAAGATAGCTGAGGTAGATAGGGAGGCACGGAAATGAGAGAGCTTAACAAAGGAGCGATGTTCCTAAAAGACAACATTACAAGAGATACGAAGATGATGAAAGATAGGATCATAACATCGATACCCCTTTTGAGTTTTGCCATAGCCAAGAATACAACAAAGTCTACACCGAGGCTTAACTTTGTTATGCTCATGTGGCTGAAGAAGAATGAAACAGGCAGAATCGAAAGAGCAAAGGTGGTGATAGTCTGGAGGTGACCTAAAAAGGTGCTCATATGGGGTTTGATTTTGGATGACAGGACTAGGAATGTGGTTAATAGCATGAACAACATGAAGAGTAGCTTCGCCCTAAAAAGGATCAGGAACTTTAGCAGAGAGAAGGAAAGCATGAATAATGTCAAGAATATGACAAAGTTTTGTTCGGCTCTACCATTTTGTTGAGAGGTACCTAGACTAGTTAGTTGACGAACAGTGCCATAGGAATGCAAAACAACATGGAAAGCATATTAAGTGTATTCAAGAGCATTATCAGATCAAAAAAATTTGATATGTTTGAAAAATTGAGTTTCAACCATATTTGCAAAATTAGAATATATTTACAATATTTTGGAATGGTGTTTCATATGAAAGCTCAAGCTATAGCGTGAATAATCATCAACAAAGACAACAAAATATTGAGATCCACCAATACTAAAGATGAAGGAAGGTCCCTAGACATCAAAATGAATTAGGTCAAAGATATCAATGGACATTGAAAGGCAAAGCTAGTTATTTTCCTAACTAACATGAAACGCAATTTAAATTTTCTATGGATAGTGAAACTAACAAACCTCTGGAAGCCAAGTGTTATACCCTAGAGGAAGATGCGTGACTAGGTCGGGCATGCCAAATTGCAAGGGAAGGAATAGAAGAAACTACAGTAGTAATAGAAATAGGAGCAACGGGTGTAAGACAAAAGTTTTCCATGGGAAACATACACCCAACTCTAAGACTGGTCCCAAGCTCTTGTCCTATCCTCGGAGTCCGCACAATACACCTAGAATAATTAAAGGTAATGCGATAACCCAACTCAGCTAATTGCCCCACTGAAATAAATTATAAGAAAGGTTAGGAACATTAAAGACCCTAGGAATCGAGAGGTTGGTGGATGAGATAGAACCTATATTATGACCAAACATTGTGGAACCATTAGTTGTGCGAATATTAAGAGGGTATGGTGCAAGATCAAGTTGAGAAAATAAGGATGAGTGAGGTATCATATGGTTGCAACAAGCCAAAACCATAAGCCAAAAGGAAGGAAACATACCAAATAAAATTGAGAGAGAAGAGGAATAAGATGCATTACTAACCATACGAATGGTATTAGCAATGATATTTTGAAGGTCAATTGTGGAAATGGTGATAATGGATCCAAAAGACTTAGACTGTGTGAAAACGAAGCCATTGGTTGGACACTCTCAGTGTTAACAATAGTAGCAGCAAAAATAGAAACAACTGATTTGTTGTAATGATAATAAGTCTTAGTATTATAGCCAAAATGTTTGCAAAAATTGTAAAAACATTTGTTGGATTGTCAGTGACAATTTTTGCGATAAGAAAAATACCTATCCTTATTCTTCATTTTAGAATCAAAATATGTAAAAAGGAAATCTACGCGAAAAACTAGATAAAGAGCACTTGGACTGCAAAAAGTCAACTCTAACAAAAAGTCAACATTGGTCAAAGTCAACGGTCGCTAACGCAACATGTCAATAGATGACGTAGTGTGTTGACGTAAGCAGCTGACGTGGCAGATGATGCAAGTGGCTGACATGGCCATGATGACATCACATATGATGTCAACAGGTACTTCACTAGTGCAACCTGAAATCGGCACGTGGCGACACATGTATCATGTGTGACAACTCACCGAATATGTGAGCGGCGTGAGGGGGTGCGTGGGCAATGTTGGTCAAAAAGTCAAAGTCAACATTGGTCAAAGTCAATGGTCGCTAACACAACATGTCAATGGATGGCGTAGCATGTTGACGTAAGCAACTAATGTGGCAAATGGTGCAAGCAACTAACATGGCCATGATGACGTCACATGTGATGTCAACAGATACTTCACCAGCTTGAAATCGGCGCATGGTGACGCATGCAATGCGTGTGACAACTCGCGGAATATTTGAGTGGCGCGAGGGGGTGCGTGGGCACTCAGAAGGGGTCAATTCTGGCAGCTTTGTTTAGATCAAATGACGATCTATAGGATTGTGTCGTTGGTGTCGTAATCGAAACTTCAAAACTGACAGATCTGACAAAGGTAGTGATGACTCAACCCGAAGTGCCTTTGACAGTGGTGGAGTAGTCAAAATAAGGGCATAGATGGGTTTACTAACCGGAGAAGGTTGAGGCAGCGGAGAATGCCGAAGAAGACAATATTGCAAGACATTAAAAAAGTTAGAGCAGTGGCTCTGATACCATATTAGAAATATTGAATGAATGTATTGTATTTTTCAAGTAATAAAATATACAAGAGCGCCTTTCTGTAAGAGGCGGAGTGTGTAGTACAAATATGTGTGTAGTACAAGTAAACGATGAGGGATTAAAGCCCACAACCTATTACATGTTAACAGTGTGAATATTCTCACACTCCTAAAGAGCATGGAGAGTGTTTTCTTGAGATTTTTCACAATGATTACACAAGGGATTGTCCATGATTTTTTGCCTTTGGAGGTTTGACATGGTTAAAAACGCTTCTGAGCAAGCATTCCAGAAAAAAACGTCCTCACCTTAATAGGAATTTTGAGCTTCCATACACTAGTCCAGAAAGTTCTTGAGGTTGAAGCATTGGAACTCGAAGATTTCTCTCTATTTTCCATTTCCCAGACAAGTTGATATCCAATTTTGACTGAATAGTTCCCATCCTTAGTTCTTGGCCATTCTATACAATCTTCTTGATTTGTCAAACAAAACGGAATGACTTTAATCTTCTAAGCTTCAAAAGGAAGGAAAGTTTCATCAATCTTAGAATTGTTCCATCCACCTGTGCTTAAGTCAAATAAGAAAGAAACAGTTTTGTCAATTGGAATATTAGTTCAAGGAGATAGAGCATTAGAAGGAAAATTCCCCGAAAGGCAATTATCCCCAAAAATCCAAGCACTTCTGCCATCTCCAATGGAAACTTAGCATGACCAAGCCATTGGGGAAGAATTTTGCCTTGAAGACCTGATAAAAGAGAGAAGATTTGTTATTAACAAGCCTCTATGCTTGTTTAGCTAACATCACCTGATTGAATTTTACCAAAGTATTTAAACCCCATTCCACCTTGGTTTTTCGGTTGACACAGTGACTCCCAATTCTTCTAAGGAATTTTTCTTTGCTCTCCCTTTTGTTTCTACCAAAATTTCCTGATTAGCATTTCCATCTCATGACAAAGAGCTAAAGGAAGTTTGAAACAATTCATTGTAAAATTTTTCTAGCCATTTGGGACAATATTTTTTCCTTCCAACCTTGTAATTTATTCCAAACTCTCTCTTTGATATAATTGTGGTTGGCTTTTTTATTCCTCCCCACCACCACTAGAAGCACCAAGTATTTTTCATACTCTCTGATTTCAGGAACTCCTAGGAAATTTATTATTTCACCCCTCCTCCATTTTGAAACAAACTTACTAAAGAAAAGTGTAGTCTTTTCACGGTTTATTTGTTAACCTAAAGCTTTTTTGTACAAAGTCAAAATTTCATGAATTGTAATTAATTCATCCAAATTTGCACAACAAAATAACAAGCTATTGTCAGCAAAAAATAAATGAGTAATGTGAGGACCATTCCTATATAAAGAGAAACCTCCAATAGTTTCCTCATTGGCTATCTTTTGGACTAAGGGTCATCAAATAGCTCACGACCCATAGCCCGACCCAGAAACCTGAGGGCCCACTGAGTTAATGGGCGGCCTAGCTCGTTGTTATTGAGGATCATGGGTAGCCCACTAGCCCAGTGGGTTAGGCCATGGGCTAGTTTTTATGCCTATGGGCTAGTTAAATAGATTTGACTATAAAAAAAAATTGTAATTAAGTATTAAATTATTTAATTCTTTCCTTATAAAAAAATTGATTCTTTCCTTATAAAAATAATAAAATAATATGCTAATACAAGCCTATGGATAACCCATTAGGCCCAACCCGATAGTTCAACTCGCTAAAAACAAAATGGGCATTGTTCATAGGCAGGGTCATGGGCTAAGGTTTTCTCTTTTGGCCTAGCCCGACCTGGCCCGGTCCATTAACTAGTTAATAGCCCATTATGCCCAGCTCATTGTGCCCATGGGCCAAGTAAAAATGGGTCGGGAGCCCATTGACAACCCTTATTTTGGACCATCCTATTTAAGCCCTCTAAGCATAGCAAAAATAAGATAAGGGACAGAGGATCTCCCTGAATCTCCCTATTATCTAAATACGATTATTCTTTATTATTGTGACAAGACATCAATAAGATTTATATTTGGAATGGGAAGATTTTTTATTTTTATTTTTATTTTTATTTTATGAAAAGAAGTATGGGCAGATTTTAACCTTAGTTTTTTTTTTTTTTTTTGGAGATTGAGATTTTAACCTAAGTTGAAAGTTGAAATTAGCACAATTAAAAATACATAAATGAAAATAAATATTTTGACCAAAATATAAAAATTATAACATGAGAATGTCTTTTTTTTAGAAGAACATGAGAATGTCTTTAGACAAGTACACGGAAAATAACCACATTCTAAAAAAAACCATAGCATTTATCAATTCAAATTTTAATGAGTGGCATTAACGTGTATGGTAGAATATTCAACAGAAAAAAAAAGAAAAAAAAAAAGAGGACAAATAAGTAATTACAAAAACGAGATTCCAAGGGTAATGAAGTATGTATGAATGAGTGCTCCTCAACCTCCCATATCCCGTGATTCCATACGCGTGGACAGTTGTGCCCTTTCCAAATTTAGTACTTACAAATCACAATTTCCCAACAATGCCGCACTGAGAAATTGAAGAGTTTGTTACAAAAACTTTTCGAAATCTCCGTCATTCATTCTCTTTCCTTTTTGTTTTTCATGTTTCCTTCTTACTTTTTTTTCAATTTTCCCCAAATCTCTGTCTCCGTTCACCCTCTCCCAATTTTAACCAAAACACCCAATATTTCTCATTCTTAAATATATTTCTCTCTCTCTCTCTGAACAAGAACAGCAAAAACGAGAAAAAGAAATCATGGGTTTCAAATCCCTTTTCCACCGTAAAAAGAAAACCGATTCCTCCAACAGTCTTTCTCTTAATTCATCGACAACAACGACGACGACAACAACCACAACTACAAATTCAAACACGAACTCAGGGTCGCTAGACACACCGACCCAGATGGCGGAACTCGAGCAAGTGTTCAAAAAATTCGATGTCAATGGAGACGGCAAGATCTCAGCCTCTGAATTAGGATCCATCATGGGAAGCTTAGGCCACCCGGCCACAGAGGAAGAACTCGAAAAGATGATTGTCGAGGTGGACGCTGATGGTGATGGGTTTATTGACCTGAACGAGTTCGTGGAGCTGAACACGAAGGGTGTGGATTCCGACGAGGCCATGGAGAATCTGAAAGACGCGTTTTCGGTTTACGACATCGATGGAAATGGAGTCATATCGGCGGACGAATTGCAGAAAGTGATGAGGAGTTTGGGGGATGACTGCTCCCTGGCCGAGTGCAAGAAGATGATCAGCGGTGTCGATAGAAACGGGGATGGGTTGATCAGTTTCGATGAGTTTAAGGTCATGATGATGATGGGTTCTCGCCAAGACTTGATGGACCCTCCCCCTCCCAGACAAGTTACTGTCTAATATTTCTGTCTTTTTTTTTTTGGATTTGTTTTTCCTCTTCTTGATTCACTAATCTAAATCTAATCTGGGTTTTTCTCAAAAGAAAAAAGAAAAATCTAATCCGGGGTTGTTCTTCTTTTATGTTTGGTTGATTGGAGATTTATATTGGGTAGGTTGTTGGTGGTGAAGATTTGTGAATATTTTGAGGTCCACGATCTAATTTTTAATGCCATTTATTGCCTCTTTTTTTCTTCTTATATATCTTCAATTGCTTATTAATATTTTTTTTTCTTATATATTTTTAATTGCTTATCAATATTTTTTTTAAGGTAATTACGTAGTAGTTTTGTTCATTCTCTGATCTCATTGTGTTAAAAGAATATTCAATGTTACATCAACCCTGCATTTTTTTAAAGAAGAAGTAGAGGATCTTATTCCTTTTTAGAGGAGCTTCCACACCAAATCATAAATAACATATTGGTAAAGCGAAGCGAGGGCGCCCCTAAAAGAATACCATGCTAAAGAGTGGCGACTGATAGATAATTTACAAACTTGTCTTGCTGATTTTGATTTCTCTTTGGAATCAAAATATACATTCCGCAGATTGTTCATACTGAATTTTTTTTTTTAAAAAAAGTTGTTCATGGCTTCAAGCAGATTAATCATTAACCATTAATATGGGGGACATAACTTTCTTGCGTGGCCAACATGATCCATCTCCTAGTCAACATATTTTAAAAATTGAATCAAGAAATGCTAGGAGTCCAGTAGTTTTGGCACATCGTGAGAACCATTGGATTATGAAAAAAGAAGGGAATCATCAATGGTCTCTCTAGAATTTGGGGGTTTGAATTGGAAACGTTTTTTCTATTTTTAGCAGAGACTAGAGAGTGAGATTGTCTATATGTGGTTTTTACTTTTTGGTATTTGTAGGACCCTTTTCATTTGAAAGTCCCTCACGCCCAAACCTAGGATTTTTTTTTTCAAAATAATAGCCACCTTCAAACAATTTTGTTAGTTAACGTTTTCAAAATTATTTAAAAAATTAACATCTTGAGGGCGATAGACTCACTTTTGGTGTGCTAAATTGAGTACAATCAACTCTATTTCAACGTCATGACAGCAAAACTTGAGTCTTTAAGAATTGAGTTCCATAATAGGAAGACCCAAATTTGAAGAGCAAAAGGGCAAGAATAAGAAGAAGAACAACAACAAAGAAGGCCCACGGCCACCAAAAAAAAAAAAAAGAAATTAGAAAAGACCCTTTGCCAAAAAAAAAAAGACCCACGGCCGGGGAAAAAAAAAAAGGCCCACGGCCAGAAGAAAAGGAAGAGAAGAAAGAAGACCCAACACAGCAGAATTAAGTTCATTATACTTGATTTAGCACACCAAAATTGAGTTCATTGTACTTGATTTAGCACACCAAAATCGAGTCTATTGCACTCGAAATGTTAGTTTTCTAAATAGTTTTGAAACCGTTCTAACTAAAAAAATTGTTTGAGAATTGGTGTTATTTTGAAAACAGTCCAAACCTAATGGAAATCTAAGGGTCTAAAGAAGGGCCAAATAAGATATGAAACACTGATTGAGGAAACTGGGTTTGGTTCCACCATAGCCAATTGGGTCGTTTTAACGAACATTGCACATGATATGACATAATTGAGGAAATGAGCCAAAATAGACATTGCACATGTAAATCTAAGAAATACAACAATATATATATATATATATATATATATATATATATATTCCCCCTTGAGGTCAACGAGAATGGGTCTCTTCTCAAGGCTGGTGAGAAAGACATTTTGAAGGTTTTTTTCATTTTGATAGGGACTCTATAAATCTTGCCTCATTTCTAAAATGGTATATTCTTTATCAATTTGGGTGAACTTCAAAGGTGTGCTAGGCATTTTTCTCTTTCCATTATTTTTTTCTTTTGGCGAGGTTCCTCTCCCTCATGGAATGGTTGGTTTTCAACTCTAGGTCCCAAGGTTTGGTGGGATCATTTGTTCTTTTCAATCCTCTTTTCTCAAGGAACTTGGTTTCCAATGGCCTTTTCCCCGATGAACCCTTTTTAAGCTCCCCCATTTGCTAGGCTGGTCTCATTCGATACATCTTCACTTGCACCCTTTTAATGGGGTCGTTTGCACCTTGTTTTCAATGCCCTTTCCTTCTTTCTTTCATTGTTGGGCTTGGGCCCTATTATACTTATTCCTTTTGCCTCGTTTGCAAGAGCATTTTCATGGAGCCACGAGTACCTCATAGAGTTTGTTTGACCTTGAATTATGTGTCCTTTATGTCATCTATGTTATCCTTCGTTTTAAGTGTTTTTCTATGTTTGTTGCTTCTTTAGAAGTTGTCATGTCTATCCTCTTCTTTTGTATCTTCATGTTTCCTTGCAATTCCTTATAGTTGGTCATTGTTCTTTTTGTTGTTTGATTTTTAATGTTTTGTATAATTGTTTGCATGTTTATTTTCTCATGTAATTACTTGTTTGCATCCTTGTTTCATCTTGGGCCTCAAGCCCATCTCATACTTTGTTTGGGCCTTAGGTCCCTCCTTGTTTTGTGTTGGACTTTATGTCCATCCTCATTTTGTCTTGGGCTCTAGGCCCATTTTGTTTGTCTTTTTGTGTGAATCTTATGTTATTGTGTACTTTGTTATGTTTGTGTGTGACCCCTTTGCTGTTGTGTTCATCCATGATGTCATGTATAAATCTTGTGTGATCGTATGTATCTTTGACGTTTGATGTAATTCTTGTGTTATCATGTTTTGTGTTATCAAAACTTTTGTATACATCTTTGATGTTCACCTAATGTTATGTGTGATCGTTTGTAGTAAATTTTGTGACCAAATGTTTCTTTGATGTTTATGTGAGTCTTTTGTGTTTATTTGTTTAATTTTTGTGTGATTATGTGCTCTTTTACTTATGTGAGTCATGTGTGATTGTGTTTTTCATTGTTGCATGCATCTTTAATGTTTGCATGAGTCTTGTGTTTTTGTTCTTTCAAATCTTGTTTGATTGTGTGCTTGTGTGAGTCATATGTGGTTGTTTGTGTCTTTGGCATAAATGCTTATGTTGAATGGTTGTGTTTGGACATAAATGCTCATGTCGAGTGGTTCTTTTGACATAAATGCCCATGTTGAGTGGCCTGTTTCTTTTGGACGTAACTGCTTGGTCAAGCGGTTCCTTCAACATAAACGCACATATTGAGTGGCCTATTGTGTTTGGACAAAAATTCTCATGTTGAGTGGCCTCTTGTGTGTTTGGCATAAATGCTCGTTTTGAGTGGTCCTTTTGGCATAAATGCTCATGTTGAGTGGAATTTTGTGTTTTGACACAGATGTTCGGTCAAATGTGTGGTTGCAAGCACTCATGAACGAGTGGACTACCATTGTAGGAAGTATGCCTCGGCTTAGAGTAAACTAGACGGAGGGTGTAAATGGAGTTGCCACCTATATGTATAGTGCCCTTATGTGAAGAACTGATCTTACCAGATCATGTGTTTGGAGTTTAAGTATGGGGATGGAAAGGTGTTAGGCACCCAACCCCATTCAACCCATAGGTCAACCTCCACTCATTGTGTTTCAAATCCTAATCTCATCAAAGAGTCTTCTAATATATTAGTTTAAACTCACACACACTAACATGCATCTAACACCCAAATATGACATATTATCCTAATTGCAAAGAAACCTACCATTCATCTAACACGGAATTTATGTTCATACTCACCTAAAGGAAGCAAGTATATCACAAGTTAATAGCATCAATAAAGAATTAACATTGTACTCGATTTAGCACGCCAAAATCGAGTCTATTGCACTCGAGATGTTAGTTTTCAAAATAGTTTTGAAAACATTCTAACTAACAAAATTTTTTGAGAATTGGTTTTATTTTGAAAAAAGTCCAAACCTAATGGAAATCTAAGGGTCTAAAGAAGGGCCAGATAAGATATGAAACACTAATTGAGGAAACTGGGTTTGGTCCCACCATAGCCAATTCGGTCGTTTTAACAGGCAATGCATATACAGATTGGCCAGATAAGATATGAAATACTGATTAAGGAAACTGGGTTTGGTCCTACTGCAGCCAATTGGGTCGTTTTAACAGACATTGCACATGTAAATCCGAGAAATACAACAATTTATATATATATATATATATATATATATTCCCCATTGAGGTCAACGAGGATGGGTCTCTTCTCAAGGCTAGTGAGAGGGACATTTTGAAGCTTTTTTCATTCTGATGGGGACTCTATAAATCGTGCCTTGTTTCTAAAATGGTATATTCTTTATCAATTTTGGTGAACTTCAAAAGTGTGCTAGGCATTTTTCTCTTTCCATTATTTTTCCTTTTGGCAAGGTTCCTCTCCCTCATGGGATGGTTGGTTTTCAACTCCAGGTCCCAAGGTTTGGTGGGATCATTTGTTCCTTTCAATCCTCTTTTCTCAAGGAACTTGGTTTCCAATGGCCTTTTCCCTGATGAACCCTTTTTAAGCTCCCCCATTTGCTGGGTTGGTCTCATTCGATACATCTTCACTTGCACCCTTTAATGCGGTCGTTTGCACCTTGTTTTCAATGCCCTTTCCTTCTTTCTTTCATTGTTGGGCTTTGGCCCTATTATACTCATTCCTTTTGCCTCTTGTGAGGGTCACTTTTTGGACAATGTCCAAGCTCAAGCCTAACCAAAGACCCTGGGGCCCTCTTGTTGTAGTTTAAAGGGACTGGGCTTGGTTTACCGCAACTAAATAAGCTGTTTACAAACCAAGTGGCGCACAGGGCAAGACTCTTGCAATACGTATACACTAGCAAGCGAGAATATATGTATTGAATAATAAGAAAACAGCAAAGGAAGACAAAGTAATAAAGAAACACAAAAATAATTGTTCAGGATCCTCAAATTAATAAGAAATACTTCATTAGTTTTTCTTAATTATGGATTACAATGTGCTCACTAAGACGTGATACAAGGTCCAAATAAGCTTAAAAATTATAGACTTAGATGGCTATCTAAGCTTCTAAGACTTGCAAAATTTGAATCCTTTTGAATCCAAGTATGTGCTACAGTGGCTGTTTCTGGGACACCGGGAGATATTTCCTTATCTTCTTTAAGTTTTGACAAAGTTTTCTTAATGATTCTATATGATTTCCCTATTGCTGAATGCCCCCAAGTGTTGGCTGCTTCACCCCTTTTATAGTGTCATTCTAAGGTTCGGAATACCATTGATTTCCCTCTTTTTGACCCCCCTAGGTACCAGAGCCCTTGCCATGCCAGCCATTCTAATGGCTGGCTCTTTACCTGTTTCTCATAGATTTTCTCCTTTAGTGCTGCTTCCCTAGAAGTCACTTGCTGGATTTCCGCTTCAGGGCATCCTTGGAGAGCTGACCTTCCTCCTCTCTTCTTTCAAGGTTTCTCTTCTTTTAGAGTTAGATTTTGGCTGTCCTCCTTTTTTGTTGTTTTTCCTAAGTGAGTCAAATCTTTCCCTGCCATGTCGAAGGTTTTTTTGGCTACTTCCCCCTTATGGTTCTTCTTCCTAGGTTCCCTGAGGTACCTGCCTTTTGTTCCAGAGTTGTTGTTCTCCAAGCCTTCTGCATCGCTAGGTGCTTGAAAAGGATGTATCTGTCTTTCGTTCTTTGTGTTTCTTGGTCCCCTTTTAAGCTGTCCCAATCTTGTTCTGGTGGTGTTGCATGTCCCGAGGATCCCCAGCCCCTTATCAGTCTCTGGGGATCCTGACCCTGTTTTTCCCACTGGACTCTCTTCGATCTTCTCATCTTGGCAAGCTGGGCTTTTCCTTTATTTCCTATGTTTTACAGGCCCTAATGCCTGTTTCAATTCTTTGGTTTTACCATCTCTCCTTTTTCTCATTATTTTCCATGGGGTTGGCCCATTGTGCTATTTCTTTAGGCCTTGGTGTTGTGATTTTTTTAGACCTCAATATTTAGCCCCCCAAGCTCGTGGGTTGCCTGTAGCCCACGCGTGAGTAATTTAGAGTTTTAGTTTCTATAGGATTTAAGTATTATGATTATCCTCGGGGTTCCTCTTTGCCTTCATTCGGGATATTGGCTTTTCCCGCTACTATTTGGGTATCCTGATCTTTTTTTGTATGTTGCGCTCCCTCTTTTGTAACTTCTCCTTTTTGCGCAAGACGTGGCAGTTGAATTTTGGAGTGAAAACTTCCTTCACCCACCTTTTACATTCCCGTAACTCCCATTAATAATTGTCAATAACTTTCTTCTTTGAAATTAAATTTGGCAACTGGCACGTCTTTCCATACATCGTCTTCTTCAACTACTTTTGGTGCCATTATTGTAGTTACTTCATACATATATATATATATATATATATATATATATATATATTTCAGAGTCTTTCATTCTCAAGCTTATCTCCTTTCTCTCAGTTAATTTGCCTCTCTATTTTCCATTCTTGTGTTCTTCATTCTTTGACTTCCTTATTTCCAATACACTCGATGTTCTAATGGCCTCCTCCTCATCACAAAAAAGGAGGGAGCATACTCCTAGCCCTTCTGAGGGTGAGGGTTCTTCTGATTCTGTGCAGGGTGAGTCACAGGGAGTCACGGAGCGCCTAGCCTTCCCTTTACAGGACCTCTGGTACACCCCTAGCCTATTCTTCCCTGTGGTGTCTCACGGTGAGGCCCCTCTGTCCTCTCACTCCTCGGTGTTCTCTAGCCAGGCAGGTTTTGCCAGTTTTGCTCAGGTACCAAACCCAATAGAGATTTTAGATCTCCAAATTAGGTGAGGATCTCGAGAGGCGGTCTCTATTTTCTTCGACTACGTTCTTAGGAGGATCTCAGTTTGGCCCATTTGGGTAGATACGGAGCTTGCTCATGAGGAGTTTGTGGGCTACTTGGAATGCGTTGTGATCCTGAGTACAGTGGTGATTTCCAAGAATCTTGAAGGCTTCAGAGATGCTAAGGGCCTCAGGCATTTGGTACGCCGTTGGTGCCTTTCTTTTCATACTTTTTTCTTTTCTATTGGTGAACTTATCATCACCTTAGAAGATGTGGTTAACAATTTCCTTCCCCTGGTGTTTGGAGATGAGAATCCCTTTGATATCAATCTTTCCAACGAGGATCTCGAGGTGGAAGACAAATTATTCAGCCATTTTGGTGGGCGTACCGCTTCTCCCGGTAGGAAACTGGCCAGAATGGGTAAATGGGTTATGCATCTTTCACAAAAGAAAGACAAAGCAGTCAGGCGAGCTGGGTTCCTGGTGCTTTGGCTTAGTAAATTTTTGTTCAATGACTCCCCCGGGTATGGGGTCAAGTCTGTCTTCTTCCCATTAGCCATCAGATTGGCCCAAGGTGTTTAGTGTCCTCTAGCCCCCATGTTCTTGGGCCATGTTTATTCTCAACTAGATCAGCTTTATGGAGACGAAGTTGAAGGCGACTTTTGCCATGCGATCACCTCATCCCTCCACTGCGCCATTCTTCAGGTATTCATGTGGGATCGCTCTTTAGTTACTTTAGCAAAGTGCAGAAATTTGAAGCTTGTAAAAGATAAGTTCTAGGGATCCCCTGATGTAATTAAAGGTCTTTATCGTAGTTTGACTGATAGCGATCCAATTATTTTTCATTGGGCCAATCTAAAAGGTGGCAACCTCAACCTAGTTGAACTTTTTGATCAAGCGGGGTATTTAAGATGGTATTCTCCCCAGGAGTTCAGCCTTGGGTTTGCTTGTGATTCTGTTTTAGCTTCTTTTCTCACTTCTCTAGGGTGATGAAGGTAGTTTGGCTTATCTAGCTTGTGTTAGTCCTTCTTGGCTTCTGGTGCCCTCCTCTAGTGGCCTCAGATACACATATTACTAAGCACACCGCGTACTCTAACAATTTGGCTTTGATCAAGACATCCCTCCAGTTTTCAAGGATATAGTACCCTCTCTCCCTTCACTGGATCCATTCCTTAGGCTTCAGGCCTTCTCTTACTGGTTGCAAAGAAGTCCTCAGTTTATGGTTCTCAGCTCCCAAAGGGGAGTCTTTGCTTCTAATGGTTTTCCTGGCTATTCGAGACGAGTACAAGAATCTTTTGTTGATTATGTTGGTCTGGGCAAGATTAAGAGAGTTCCCAATTCCGATATTCTTTTTGCTCCCACTGCTAACAGACACCTATCCCTTCCCACTGCTGGTATTGTATCTGCTGCTGTAAGCAACAAGACAGGGTTTACGGAGTGGCATGCCTTTAGGGGTGGTTGAGTGTGTTATGCACATGATTTTCCAGAAACTTGGTCAAGATGTGACCTCGTTGTTGGTGCTTCTTTTGGGGTGCCAATTAAAAGATGGGAAATAAAGGCAATTGGTGCCACTACTCCCATATGTAAAGGTAAAAAGATTAAGCAAGAAAAGGCCGAGCAAGCTGAGCTGGAGGAAGGCGTTGAGGGAGCCAAGACTGGCTCTAAAACTAAGAAGAGAAAGACTGTAAGGTCCTAAAAGCAACTAGTAATTTTTTAGGAACCCAAGAGAGCGAGTTCCCTTGTAGTGGGAAAAGAAGTTGGGTGTTCTTTAATTCCAAAGTCTCGAGTGAAGACTAAGGTAGAGTCCCCTCTCTCTCAGGTTCCTGTGAGTTCTTCAGCCCAAGGCTCTTTGGGATCTTTTGATCCTATACCCCAGTCTCCCCTAAGATCCTCTAGGCGTAACCATAGTAAACAAAATGTTAGGACATATGTAGTTCAAGTCTGTGAACATATGTCGCTATTTTATGTAATTGGCTTATCCTTAGACAAAATGCACTTTACTTGTAATTGGGTAGATTTAGGATGTGTTAAAAACTTCAAGAAACTTGGGTTCAAGATTAAGTGTTGAAGCCGTCAAAGTCTGTCCAAGAAACAAGCAAGGAAGTGCCAGTTTTTAAAGCTCGACACATATCTCGACACATGCATCTATCGAGCCTTAAGAAGCTGTTTTGCCCCGAGCCTCGACAGCTTCTCGACACCTCTCGACACCTCTATCTGTCGAGAATTAAAGAAAACAGATTTTCAATTCTGTTTCAAGTCCAATCCGTGAATGTGTCTTTGGGACTTCTTTTCTCCTAACCCTAGACATATAAAAGGATTATTTTAAAGGCCGTAAAAGTGGATGCAAGTTGCACATTCATTCAGAACTTCTTGTTCATGCAATTTGTGATCTGAAAGAAAAAGTTCGTGCCCTAGTTCATCTCTGATGATTTGAAGAACTTTGTAACCAACAACTCTCTCTCTAGTTGGTGTTTGAAGTCGCGTTCTGGGATCCGCGCATCTGGTTAGTCACGTACTTGGGAGCCATGCATTGAAAGGAGAAACTGTCACTACAGAACAAGTCCAATTGGGTATTGGGGTAAGAGTTCAACTGTAGGTTGGTGAGGTACTTGGGATTCCTTACTTGTAACTGCTTGTTGTGATAATAGTGGAGTTTCGGGAGTGGTGACCTTAAATCACCCGGTGGGGTTTTTGCCGTCAGGTTTTCCCCATTCGTAAACAAATCACCGTGTTATTTATTTTCCGCTGCATAACTTAGTTTTGGTGATTTGTTTGTGCTGCCACGTGATATTGCATGTTAATTTGATTAATTAAAAACTGGGCTAATTAATTAATCTAAGTTATCACAAGGGGTCAACGCATTTGTGGCATGTCAAGTGGTATCAGAGCAAGCACACTCTGATTAGGGTTTAATCTATTGTGTGTGATCCATTTGACCCCTGCTGTCATGGATAGAGGACAATCTCTTATTATACCTCCTTTATTTGATGGCACTAACTATGCATACTAGAAAGTACGCATGAGAGCTTTCTTGCAGTCTTTAGATGAGAAAGTGTGGCAAGCTGTGGAGATAGGCTGGACCAAGCCTACAAAAGCGCTGGGCGACTGGGATGATGCCAAGATCAAGGCGGCAAACTTCAACAGCAGAGCATTGAATGCCCTATTTAGTGCAGTCACCAATGAGAAGTTCAAGAAAATTTCCTCAACTGAAATTGCTAAGGAAGCATGGACCATCCTCCAGACAACCTATAAGGGCATCAAGGCTGTCAAAGATTCAAAGCTACAAAGGCTCACCACACGCTTTGAAGAAATTAAGATGGAGGAGGATGAGTCGTTTGATGAGTTCTATGCCAAGCTTAAGGACATAGTAAACTCAGCCTTTAATCTTGGAGAAATCATCCCTGAACCCAAGATAGTAAGGAAGGTGCTTAGATCGCTGCCCAAGAGATTCCATGCTAAGATCACGGCGATCAAAGAATCAAAGGATATTGATAGAATTCCTTTGACTGAGTTGGTTGGAAACTTGCAAACCTATGAGTTAGGGCTGACTAGGTTAGGCAAGTCAAGCAAGGGCAAGAGTTTGGCACTAAAGGCCAAGAGCAGTGATATGGATGATTCTTCAGATGATGAAGATTCCAAGATGAAGTCCTACATCACAAGGCAATTCAAGAAATTCATGAAGAATGCAAATGGAAAGGGCTTCAACAAAGACCGTAGACAATCCAGTTCTTCACAATTTAAGAATCCGGATAAAGGGAAGAAGGATGTCAAGGATGGCGGTCAGTACACTGTTCCCGCTGGACCAAAATGCTTTGGGTGTCAAGGCTTCAGACACATGAAACAAGAGTGTCCTACGTACCTTAAGAGCATAGGGAAGAGCAAGGCACTTTCTGTTACCTTAAGCGACACGGAGCCTGAGGACTATTCCGAAGAGGAAGACGACGGAATCTTGAATGCCTTCACTGCCACTATTAATCCTACTGATGGTGTTACTGAAGAAGTGGATGAAGAAAAAGAATTGGTGGATTCCAAGTGTGAGATTATGGATGATCAAGATGATATCCACACCACCTATGAGAAACTGTACAAGCTTTCTGAGAAGCATGAGAAACTCTATAGGCTAGCCACCAAGAAGCTCAGTGATGTGGAACTCAACCGTGAGGAGCTGTCCACAAAGGTTGATGAAGCAAATCAGACCATTGGAGCACTGAGGTTCGAAAACAATTTCCTGGTTGAAAGGACCAAGAAGCTTGAAGCGGAGCTATTTCAAGTCAGAGCACAACTGGAGAGGACGTCAAGTGCAAAGCTGGACGAGATGCTGAGTGCTCAGAAATATTCTTCAGATCGTACTGGATTGGGGTATGAATTCTCTCTCTCTAATACTCCTTCTGCTAGTACTACTGTCTTTGTTCCACTTGCTAATAACATTAAAACTGAGGATAATAATGTTAAAACTGATTTAGCTAGTGAGACCGTAGATAAAGGCAAGTCCATCCTACGAGCACCCCCAAATATTGAGAAAAAGGAAACTAGAAACCCTAGGAATAAGAAGGCTATCTCTCAAAAGCCCAAACAGAAGAAACCGCATCTCTATTATCATTGTGGTGTTGCCGGTCACACACGACCTAATTGCTACAAGTGGCTCGCCACTCAACAGAGCAATGGCATGATAGCATCTGGGAGCCAGAATCAGCTTCAGTCTTCTCTCGCTCCTCTTGGAGACATTCTCAAAGCCATCATGTTCCTTTCGAACTTGAACGGTTCATATTCTTCTACCTTTTCACTGGTTCAAGAGTCGACCAAAAGGAAAGGTTCTTCCAAGGTGTGGAAGGCAAAGGAATCTAAGTGAATTTAGTCACTTCTTATTCTCTCTCCCCGTTTTTCTATGTTGCATTACTTGTGTGTTTCTTTACTGTTTTGAGTCAGTCTAGTTTTATGCATTATTTTGCTTTACATGTTTTTGTTTGTGTGTTTTCAGTTTTGTGTTTTATTTTTGCTTCTCTGAAAAAAATAAAAAAAAATTGAAAAATACAAAAACAGTGTGTGTTTGTGTGCATTAATTCATGTGAACTTTTAAAATGGCCATTGAAACAGAGTTTTCTAAACTTTGTATCACCTGTAGCTTAGATGAGCATTCTTCTGCACAACTAAGCAAGTGAGCTTTGTAGCTCCTTGTTCGTGATGAGTAAAGTTAAGTGATCTCTTCTTCTTAATACTCATATCACTTTTTTTGACGGGTTGAACTAGAAAATCCTAAGAGAAAGGCATAAATAACCATCTCACCACTGTTACTCGCCAATCATAATATGACATCTGTATGCTTCGGCATAGCAAAAGTGCAATGTCATAAGCTTAACATAATTGGGTATTTCTTTTCTTTCTCTTGTGTGCCCATGCATGATATGCTTAATAAAAGAAAATATGCAAAGATATAAAAAGCAAAAAGATAAAAAATGCTTTAAAATATGGTTGCAAGCGTGTTTTCTAGGAGATGTGGGAGTTATAGGATGTACCTCGAAGGTGATAGTCCCCATCAAATAGTTATGATTGTGTGTGAGTTAAAGTGATTTTCTCATATCTCAAATCGTCATAACATTGAGACACATATGCAATCTTGCGATGTTTTCACACACGACACGCAATACTCTTTGCTATTCTTGATACATGCGCAGGTACAATGTGATTTGGCCATCACAAGGTTTACATGCGTTAATGTATGCTCACTAAACTGTCTTGACTTGTTTTTAAAATATAAAATTGGTTAGACTTGTTTAGTGTGTGTGTGCGTGTTTTGAGATACATGTGCGTTATTTTTCTTGTTGAGAGATGATTTTGAGAGCTTAATGTGTTGCTTGGATCTTTGGTTGAGTTGCATGCATAATTGCATTCAAGTCTGTGTTTTTCCTCTTTTGAAAAACTGTTTTTAAAGGCATCTCGACACCTCCTCGATACCTCTCGACACATAAGCTATCTGTTGAGCTTCTTAGACCTTTTCTTTTCGCAGTCTCGACAGATACCTCGACACCTGCTGGATCGATCGAGAATCTTTCTGTCTGCTCGATAGCTTTTCGATAGCTTCTGGATCGATCAAGGTTCCTTCTTGTTTGATTCATCTGCCTCGATACATGATCTCGATAGCTTCTTCTGTCGACGTGTTTTTCTCGACACATGTCCTCGACAGATACCTCGATACCTCCCGATAGCTTCATCTGTCGAGAATTACTGAAGGTGGATAAATAGGTTCTTCGCGATTTCTCTCTCATTTTGCTCGACCTCTCTCGCTCGAAACACTTGTTTTCTCTCTCAAAACTTTTCTTTTTTCCTCCAAACCTTTTTCAAAGGCTTTCTCAAGTGTTCTTCGCGATCTTCATCACTTGGTAAGCATCTCATCCCTCATATACATGCATTTCATGGTTTTAAAACCCTAGGTTTTGTGTTTTTGAAAATTTTTGAGAGTTTTCAAAATTGTTGGGGTTTTCATGAAATTCTTGGGTTGGTTTTATAGATTTGATCTTCAAAACCACATGCATTGCATCACATTAGCATTCTAATTGTATTTTCATGCATTTAGATGTGTGCCTACCTGTTGTGTGTTGTCAGGTTTGGATTGGGCTGAGCCCATGATGTTTTTATGTTGCATGTCACATGTTCATGCATTTTCATGCATACGTTCTTTCCTTTCAATATTATTCTGCCAATATTGAACTGTTTGGAACTTTTCTGTGTGTCTCTTTTTCTTCCCCCTCTCTATGTTTGCGTTAGTAGTGTCTATGGCACCAAAACGTAAGTCCATTCCATCCCAGAACCCTCTGCGTTCTAAGGGATTGTCATCTTCATATTCTACTCCTCTTTCTGTCCAGTTCCGTGATGAGAAAGCCCATAAGGACTTCTCGGAGAACTTCTCTAAACGAGGTGTTCATTCGGAACGCCACATTGTCCTGGCAGACTTTGCCGACACCGACCTTCCCAATGTCATACACAGTCGGGCTTGGGAGTCACTGTGTGACGTCTCGGTCACATGTCCACTCATGTTGATACAGGAGTTTTACTCCAAAATCCACGGGATAGATTCTTCAGTACCTCTTTTCTACTCTTGCGTCCGAGGTACGCGCTTTGCTGTCACCCCAGAGTTAGTCTCTAGGGTTCTTCATGTCCCTAGGGTGGATCATCCTGATTACCCTAGCTGTGAGCGTCTCTAGACTGTGTCCAAAGACGAGATGATCTCGGCGTTCTGTGAGCGTCCTTCCTCTTGGGGAGATCATATGTACACACCATGTCGACCTTTTGCTAAAAGTCCTCGTTTCCTTAACATGGTGATGACTTTTGTTTTGCACCCACTTTCTCACTACAACTCTATTACAGAGCCTCGTGCTCTGTTTTTGTTGTCCCTCTTAGAGGATCTCTCTATAGACTTTCCTTCACACTTTATCTTTTCCATCATAGATGTCTGTAGAGATACGGCCACCCGTGATAAGCTCATTTTCCCTTCCGCTATCACGAGGATTCTGAGCCGTTTTTCCATCCCATTCCCTTCGTCTGATCCTTACCATGTCATGTCTGCCATAGACGCCGCTACCGTAAAACGTAGCGAGGCACAGTTTCGATCGCGACAGTCTGATGGTGCCACTCCTTCCACCCGTCCGACCAACTCCAGATCCGCTCGAGCATCTGCTTCTTCTTCTTCGAGCGACGTCACCTTAGGAGACATCATGGCGCAGCTACAGCGCATGGATGCTCGCCTAGATACACTCTCCAAGGAGCTGTATCAGGTGAACGTCCGTGTTGGTCGCATCGCCAAGCGACAGGCGACTATGTGCAGCTTTGCACCAGAGGTTTCTCCTCCGCCACCTCATGCGACGATTGAGTCTGAGACTGAGGATGACGGCGGTGACGATGATGCTTCTGACGATGATGATGATGGAGATGCGAGCTCTTCGGATGAGATGTCTACTTGACACTCTACCCTTTGTCACTCGTGACAAAAAGGGGGAGTAGTTTTGTATGAGAGTAGTCATGCTTAGGGGGAGTGTTAGCATAGGACATTTTTGTTAGGGGGAGTGTGGATCGAGGGATGTAATGAGGTGATCATATGTATTTCTTTTTCTTTTCTTGTCTTTTTAGAGATACTTTGATCATGTATTGACATACATTGTATTTATTCTCTTCTTATATATGATGATGTATGTTTTTCTTTCACCTACCTTTACATGTGTTGTTTCTTTTCTATCTTTATACACATGTTTCTTTACTTGTACGCAATTTATTATTTCTGTTTCACACAAAGATGCCTTGATGTGCTTTGTTTATAAGTGTTTCAGAAATACAGGTTGTCAAAGTCTTTTTCCCATAAACTCTCTTCTTGCAAAGTTTTTCAAGAGTTTGTGTTAGGATAGATTTTACTGTATGTAACAAGTAAGTATGAGTTAAGTGATTTATGACTTCTCTCATATCTTCATTTGTATGTTGTGGTTTTGTCACGGATTGCCAAAGGGGGAGATTGTTAGGACATATGTAGTTCAAGTCTGTGAACATATATCGCTATTTTATGTAATTGGCTTATCCTTAGACAAAACGCACTTTACTTATAATTGGGTAGATTTAGGATGTGTTAAACACTTCAAGAAACTTGGGTTCAAGATTAAGTGTTGAAGCCATCAAAGTCTGTCTAAGAAACAAGCAAGGAAGTGCCAGTTTTTAAAGCTCGACACATACCTCGACACATGCATCTATCGAGCCTTAAGAAGCTGTTTTGCCCCGAGCCTCGACAGCTTCTCGAGACCTCTCGACACCTCTATCTGTCGAGAATTAAAGAAAACAGATTTTTAGTTCTGTTTCAAGTCCAATCCGTGAATGTGTCTTTAGGACTTCTTTTCTCCTAACCCTAGACATATAAAAGGATTATTTTAAGGGCCGTAAAAGTGGATGCAAGTTGCACATTCATTCAGAACTTCTTGTTCATGCAATTTGTGATCTGAAAGAAAAAGTTCGTGCCCTAGTTCATCTCTGATGATTTGAAAAACTTTGTAGCCAACAACTCTCTCTCTAGTTGGTGTTTGAAGTCGCGTACTGGGATCCGCGCATTTGGTTAATCACGTACTTGGGAGCCGTGCATTGAAAGGAGAAACTGTCACTATAGAACAAGTCCAATTAGGTATTGGGGTAAGAGTTCAACTGTAGGTTGGTGAGGTACTTGGGATTCCTTACTTGTAACTGCTTGTTGTGATAATAGTGGAGTTTCGGGAGTGGTGACCTTAAATCACCCGGTGAGGTTTTTGCCGTCAGGTTTTCCCCATTCGTAAACAAATCACCGTGTTATTTATTTTCCGCTGCATAACTTAGTTTTGGTGATTTGTTTGTGCTGCCACGTGATATTGCATGTTAATTTGATTAATTAAAAACTGGGCTAATTAATTAGTCTAAGTTATCACAAGGGGTCAACGCATTTGTGGCCTGTCACAAAAGACCATTAGAGATTCTGTACAGAGAGAGAGAAAGGCAAGGCCTTTTTCCTTCTTCTCTCTTTTATTTTGCAGTAGCTTGTCACTATTGTTGCAGTGTCTTTCTTTTTCTCTTTTAACTGATGAGTGATTATTTTCTTCCTTGCAGTCCAAGCGTAAGTCATACCCCAAGAACAACAGGAGTCAATCGTCTGGTGATGATGTGGTATAGCCTTTTTCGTGCTTCTCTCTGTTTGTTTCTACCCCTTTTTGGCACCATGTACTTACATATATTTTTTTCTTTATAGGTGGAGGTACCGCGTCCCACGACTAGCAGGGCTTTGGAGGAAGAAGTGGTTACTGCTTCTTCTGCTAGTTTCCCAAGCGTGGAAGAGGAGGCCCCTGGTGGAGGTATAACTGAGGAAACTGGGTAGCCAATGTAGGGTGTCCAGTTTACTCCGTCTGCTGTACCCCTAGCTACTCAGGATCCTAGAGCTTCTCAGCCCCCGGTTTCCCAAGATCCCCAGCCTGAGCAGACTTTCAATCCCACCAAAACTGTGTCGCATGGTCCTATGCTAAGTAAAGGACCCTTGGGGGGCGTGTCTCCATCCATACAAGCAAGTGAGCTCCCATTCTTCTTTTATAAAAAGCTTAATGTTGTTTTTGTTTTATTTATTTATTTTTTTTTTAGATTTCCCATTTTCTCTTCCCCTTTTAGGTCAAACCAGTGCTCGATCTGCCCCTAAGCCCACTTCTTCTTTGAAATTAGAGGATTCTAAAGGTGCGTGTTGTTCTCCTTTTACTATGCTTCCTCCCCCCCTCCCCCTTTGTCGTGTTTTTCCCTTGCCCTTTCCTCCTATGGCAAAGCCCCCAGTATCCTTTCCTTCCTTTAGCCGTTTTACTAAGGTTTCCTCACCCTTTCTTCAATGTGCTACGTGTTCTTTCATAGAGTCCTCAAAGAAATCAGAGGACCAAGAAGAGGAAGCCCCACCGTAGGAAACCGATACAGGTCCTTTTTTTTTTTTTTTTCTTTTCTTACTTTATCCTCGCTTTCTTGGCTCTTTCCCCCTTTTGAACTATTTTTGCTTTTGTGGGTGTTGACACAGGTGTTAGAGATCCTGAGTCTGTGGTTCCTGAGGTGGCTGTGGGATCTGCCTAGGTTGCTGAATCTCAGGCAGGGACCCTTCAAAATATCCAGAAGGTTTACAGTTCCCTAATCCCTACAAGTGGGGATGCAACAATGGGGGAGGCTCCAAAAGTGGCTATTTCAGATCCTAACTCGGGGCTTCCTGCCTTCCTGGCTCGTTTTGATCTTTTAGAGTTTAACAAACTCTTACAAGCCAGTTTCATCGCTTTGGGGCTTTCTATAGTAACTTTTTGCACTTCTCCGTGCCTGTGGAAGGTCTTCCATTGCTATTGTTGAGGGTCTATGAAGACTTTTCCAGTGGTTTTAGGGGAGGTATGTTTTTGGGTAACATTCTAATGGAGCTGCTATGTGCCATGCTAATCTCCCTGAGGAATTCCTCCCTTGACTCTTTATTTGAAGAGAAGCTTTTGGAATGGAGGGGAGTGGTGCAGGATCTTTAAGAGGCAAAGTTCAACCTGCTCTTCTTGCTAGAGCATTTGTGTTTACTGGCCCACATGCTATTCTAGAGGCAGGCTTCCAGGAGTATAGATGTTGAGATTGCTACCACTGAGGAGGCTCTAGCTCGTGCTCATAAGGTCCTACAGGATTTGAAGGTTAAAAGGCAAAGGGTTCTCTCTCCTTCAGCTGCCCCTGCCATTTCTCCAGACAGCTCTTTATTAACCGGCCTTATTCCTTAGCCCTCTTTTTTTTAGCTAGTTCAGATGTGTACTTTCAAACAATATGGGTTGTATGAGTTTTTGTCTTTTTCTGTTGAACACTATTCCTAGCTTTTCTTCCTCATTTTCTGCAGTATGGATTTGTATTTGTGTTGTCTACTCTCTCTCTCCTTTTTAAGACTGCTTTTATCTTTCAATAGCATATGGATCTGTTCTTCTCCCTCGTTTTTTGTATAACTTTTTTTTTCCTTTCTTTTTGCACCAAGTCTTAGGCCATGGTCCCTACAAGTCTCACTGTAGGTCCTAGATCAGGTACCCTGGTGATTGCTTTACTGCGTAGGTACTGAACTGGGTACATTGGGTGCTCTCTTTCTTTTGCCCCCCCCCCTTTTTTTTAAGAAGTCCCAAATCATGAACTAGGCAGGTCCCCTTTTGTCAAATACTGGGCTAGGTATCCCGGGTACTTATTTTCACTCGTGGTCTCAGGCCATGTATTTGGAATAACTGCGGTGTGGGTCCTAGATCGTGTGCTAGAGTTCTCTCCCTTTTTTTTTTTTTTTTGGGCATCGGCCCAGGTATCCCACTCAAGCCTGCTCACATTTGGACTTTGCAATATTTAATTTAGCCATAATTTAAAGGAAATAAAAGAGGTTTCATTGAATCAAAGCATAGTTGCTAATCTAAGGAACATAGAAGAGTTATCAAGATAGTAAGAAACACAAAGTTTCCTTCTGTCATAGGTTCCTGGACAAAACTACTTAAACAAAAATTCATGACAAAAGCAAGGCATGATGAAGCACTTAGTGCACTGGAGAAGCAAAAAGGGGTCCCCGCGTATTGAGATTTTTCCCTTTCTATGCATAGTACTGTTTCAGCCATTTCCTATTTATGGGCTCTGTCAAGACTATCCCATCTGAGGTAGTAATACCCACTTTCATAGGCTTCTCTGATGATGTAAGGTCCTTCCCACTTTGGGACAAATTTGGATGGTCCTAGGAGGTTTCTTCTTACATGTTCTGCTATCCTTAACACCAACTACCCTTTAGTGAAAGCCCTTGGGTGTACTGTCTGTGCATACGCCCTAGTCATCCTTTGCTGGTACCTCTGGCTCTTCATCTTGGCCAGTTCTCTTTCTTCCTCTATCCCTTCCAGATCTGCTAATCTCCTTTCATTATTTATGTCCTCGGTGTCCTCTTGGATTTCTTCAAGTACTACTCTTGGTGTAGGGACAACTAGTTCCACAGGACTGATGGCCTCTGTCCCATAGACTAGGGAGAACGGTGAGAATCTTGTGGCTGTCTTCACAGAGCTTTTGCATGCCCAGAGTACATCTGCCAAGTGGTCACTCCATTTTCTCCCATATTCATGCTTCATCTTTTTAAGGATCTTCAGAATTACCCTATTACTGGCCTCAACCTAGCCATTTCCTTGTGGGTAGTATGGGGTAAATCTTCCATGTTTGATGCAATACACCTCAGTCAGGCTCTTCATGTCTTTGTTTATGAACGGGGTCCCATTGCCACTGATCAGTCTCTTGGGGATCCCGAACCTTGTAATAATGTGATCTAGAATGAAGTTTGTCACAGCTGCTTCAATGGCCTTTTTCAAAGGGATAGCTTCTACCCATTTTGTAAAGTACTCGATGGCCGCTAGGATCCATATGTAACTATTGGAAGGGGGGTTTATAGGTCCTATGAGATCAAGCCCCCAAGTGTGGAAAGGCCATGGTAATATCATATCTTGCAACACATTTGGGTGAGTATGAATTGCATCTCCAAGTATGTGACAGGCATGACAAGTTTTGACTAGGTCCTTAGAGTCCCTTTTCATTATTGGCCAATAGTACCCCAATAGTAGTAACTGCTTGTAGGGTCTTCTTTTTCCTAGGTGACTCCCACAATTAACTGAATGGACATCCTTGACTACTTCTCTGGCTTCCCTTGGTCCTAGACACCTTAGGGGATCCCCACTGTACCCCTTCTTAAATAGGACCCCGTTTTGTAAGAAGTACCTGGCTGCTAGTTTCTTGAGTTGGTGGGCTAATGTCCTGTAAGTTGGTAGGATTCCTTGGGCCAAGTACTCCATGAATGGAGTCCGCCAATCTTCTGTAATGAATACAGCATAGCTTTCTTCCTTGTCTATTGAGAGTAGACATTTTTGGCATTTCTCCTGTATAGTTGCTGCCTCTTTGTTCATATTTGGCCAATAGTACCCCATGCGCTGCATCCTTTTGTATAGGCTGACATTTTCTGCAACCCTACAAGTTTGGCTATATAGTTCTTCTAATCTCAGCTTTCCTTCCTTCCTATTAACACACTTGGATAAGATCCCTTCGGGCAGCCTCCTGTATAGTTCCCCTTCTGTCAGGGTGTAGTCCCTCAGCTCCTTGATACTTCCTCCATATCCTACCTCTTTCAATTTTTCTTTGACCTCACTCCTTCAATCCTGCTGCTCGGGTTCTTTAGGGAACATCTTTTTGAGGATCCTTATGATGGAATGTTCTTGCCTACCTATCCTTACCAGAGTGTCTCTTCCTTTGAATTGCACTTGGGATCCTAGGGTGGCTAGTGCATCAACGAACCTGTCCTTACTCCTTTAGGTTTACTCTACGCTAAAGGTTTAGAATTCCTGCTCCAGCCTTTGTACCAAAGTCCTGTAGGCTGCCAAACATTGCTCTCTTAGTGCAAAGTCACCTTTCACCTAGGAGACCACAAGATTGGAGTCTCCTAAAACTCCTATATGTTTTACTCCTATGCTAAGTGCTATGCTTAACCCAGTCAGGTATGCCTCGTACTCAGCTGCATTATTTGAACAGGAAAACCCAAGCTTGAAAGATAGGGGCATGGTGTCCCCATCTTTGCAACTTAGTACAGCTCCCAATCCATTTAAAGTTGTCGTTGCTAACCCGTCAAATTTCATCGTCCACTTCTTTCCTAGGAGCTTTGCCACTGCCACTTCCCCTGGGATCTCTTCGCTTAATGAGCCCTCTTCCTTCCCAAGGAACTAGGCTAGCAGATCTGCTATGGCTTGACTTTTGACAGCCTTGGGGATCTTGAGGCCTATGTCATATTGGGAGAGTGGGACCAACCACTACGCTGTCCTTCCCGTTAGGAGGGACTGATGAAGTAGTGCTTTTATGGGGTGCAACTTAGTCACCAAAAGGCTCTAGTGGGCCGAAAAGTATCGTTTTAGCCTTTGGTATGCGTAGATGACCACTAGGCAAGCCTTTTCTATCTTGGGGTACTTGGTCTCGACATCCTTAAGTGTCCTACTCACATAGTAAATGGGTTGCTCATTCCCATCATCATCCTTCTGTGCTAGCAGAGCTCCTATAACTTGAGAGTTTAATGCCAAATATAGCAACAAGGGTCGCCTGAGTATTAGTGCTTGGAGGGTGGGAAGATGATTCATGATCTACTGGATCCTTTGGAAGGCATCCTATTGCTCAGTTCCCCAGGTGAACTCAATCCCCTTTTTCAACAGTTTGGATAAATCACTTGTGACCGAAGCCAACCCTGGCATAAACCTCCTAATGTAGGAGACCCTCCTCGAGAAGCTTTTGAGTTCCCTTACCATTCTTCACGGGTACTATATTAGAAAGCCACTTGGGGTGCTAGATGGGCTTGACAAACCAGCTGCTAACAATTTCTTGACCTCTTGCGTTATTTGAGCTTCTACATCAGTGTGAAAGACCTTGGCTGGCTGGACTATTGGCTTGACTCTCGAGTCCATGTTGAGAGAATGGACTACCAGTCCTGGGTCCAGACCAAGCATCTCATCATAGGTCCACGTAAACACATCCATGTACTTTTGGAGTAAGGCCACTAATTGCTCCTTTTCTTGTGTTGTCAGCTGACTACTAATGAAAATAGGCTTCTGAAATCCTAGCTCGGCTCCCAAGTTTATTTCTCTGAGCTCCTCTTCAGGCTGAATTTGGGCCTCCTTAACTGGTTCCTCTGAATTTGGGCCATCATACAATCTGGTGGTCCGGGTCCCTCCTGCATGATGCATTTAGGCCCTACACGCCTTTATAGATGATAGATTAACCTCCTTCCAGGTTCTCGTACCACCACGCATTCCCAGGATCCTAAGGAGCTAAGCTTTCTTTTTTGTCTTTTCTTCTCCAAGAGGTTTCTCAATTCACGGGTACCCCCTCCTTCCTTTTCTTCCAAGATAGATGCTCCTAGGGTCCCCAGCGTAGGGCTCTCGTTATCCAATTCCAACTCATCATAAAACATCGTTTCCACATAGTTCACCTCCCTTTGACTGAAAGGGTTACCATTGGCAAGGATCCTTATGGGCTTCCCATTCAATCTTCCTTTAACACATTTATGGAGCCATGGGCATCCCAATAGTACATGGTAGGAAACCTCTAAATTAATCACATGGAATCTTGTCAAGGCCACTATTGGTCCCACTCCTAAGGCAAGTTGTACATATCCTTCAGTTGATTTTGCTGATCCTCCAAATCCTATTATCTCCATGAGAGCCCCTAGAATCCTTCTGCCAATCAGGCCCACAGCTTCCAGGGTACTCAAGGCTATGAGGTTGAGTGACGCCCCTGTGTCTACGAATGCTTTTCTAACTTGGACACCATTTATGGATGCTCAACCTCCATGCTCTACTGTGGTTTAGATGCTAGACCTCCATGCTCTGCGGTGGTCTGGATGCTCGACCTCTATGTCCTCATCAGTGAAGGTTATTGCATTAGTTGTCTTCAAGTAGGCTCGACTAGCATGGGATTCTGCTATGAAACATTCCATTCTTGAATCTGCTGCTATGCTTATGAGGGACTCTATGGCCACCCTTCTTGCTTTTGGTCCAAATCCTAGTTGGTTGAAGAACGACCTAAACTTAAGGTTCTTCTAGAGAGCCCTGACTGTGCTTGGGTGGAAGGATTCCTCAAGTTCTTCTGCGTCTGCTAGGTTCCCATGGATCACTACAGCCACCACCCCTTTTCCTTTATGGTTGGGCAGGGGGTTCCTTTGCACTTCTTGTTCCTTTTGAGTGAGCTCTAGGGTTTTCTCTCTTAGTTTCTTGTGAAAGAGCCTACGAAGGGTCCAACAGTCCTTGGTGGAGTGTTTGACATAATTATGAATCTTGCAGAATAGGGGTTTCTTTCTTCCTTCCTTAGTTGGTGGCCTAGACACGATAAATGGACTAACAATTCCATCCCCAATCTATTTGTTCAGGACATGGTTCGATTCCTCTGTGGTACATGAGATTACTGGTGGTTCCTCGAACACTTTCTTATCAGGCCTCTTCCTTTTCTCTCCTTCTGATGCTGTCATGGCCTAGGGTATTGGCACCCTCTTCGTCTCATAGTCTACGTTGTTCTTCTAGTTCTCTGCAGCAAGTTAGCAAACTGAGTTATGCATAAATTTTCGAGATTGAGCCTGTAATCAAAGAACATGTTGGATATGCAGGTCTCCATAACAGTCTAAAGACACATCTTCGAATCTTTTGATGAACTGGACGGGATCCTCTCCAGGCCTTTACCTCACCATTTGAAGGCTTTGGAAGGTGACCTTGTCCTCACCTGGGTAATACTTCACACAAAACCTCTCCATCATTTCATTCCAGGTCTTAATGGACCCAAGCTTCAACGTGGTGTACCATGTATATGCTCTGTCCACTAGGGACTTAGCAAACTCCCTTAGGCATAGCTCTTGTCTCCTGCGTAAGCGCCCATAGTATGGATAAACCTGCTCACATGTTCCACAGCACTTCTATTCCTTCCATCAAAATGATGGAACTTTGGGGGTTCATATCCTTTGGAATATGGCTTACCAAGGAGCTCTGGTAGGAATGGGGGAACCCTAGAAAATTGCTTGGGGATCCTTGAGAGCTTTTCCCTTTCCTGCTCCAAAAGGGCACTAACATCTGCCAGCGTTAGGTGCTAGGGGTTGGCCCCCCCTCCTACTGCAGATCCTCATTCGGGTTGGGCTCTGTCCTTGTTGACCACAAGGGGAACATTATCCCTGATTTCCTATGTCTTGCCCTTTTTAAGGAGGCGAACTTCTTGCTGCAAATCCTTCAACATCTCTGTCATTCGAGCCATAGGGTCTGGCTCCTGCCTTGCATGCCTTTGTCCTGACATGACCTCCTGCTTTGTTAGGGGCACCTCGCCCCTTTGTTTGTAGACCACATCATTTTCTCCCACAGGCTCAGAGGCTGCGGGTGGGACATTGGCACCTTTGCTATTCCTTAGTCTTGGAGCCATGTTCAGCGAAGGGATTGCTTCTTCACTCTCCTTTACCCAGTCCCCAGTGAAGTTGCCAAAATGTAAAGGTCACTTTTTGGACGATGTCCAGGCCTAAGCTTAAGCAGGACTACGGGCCCTCTTGTTGTAATCTGAAGGGACTGGGCTTGGTTCACCGCAGCTAAATGGGCTGTTTACAAACCAAGTGGTGCATAGAGCAAAACTCCTGCAATACATATATACTAGCAAGCGAGAATATATGTATTGAACAATAAGAAAACAGCAAAGGAAGACAATGTAATAAAGAAACACAAAAATACTTGTTCGGGATGCTCAAATTAATAAGAAATACTCCATTAGTTTTCTTAATTATGGATTACAATGTGCTCATTAAGACGTGATACAAGGTCCAAATAAGCTCAAAAATTACAGATGGCTATCTAAGCCTCTAAGACTTGCAAAGTTTGAATCCTTTTAAATCCAAGTATGTACTATAGTGGTTGTTTCTGGGATACCGGGAGATATTTCCCTACTTTCTTTGAGTTTTGACAAAGTTTTCTCAATGATATGATTTCATTATTACTGAATGCCCCCTAGTGTTGGCTACTTCCCCCTTTTTATAGTGTCATTCTAGGGTTCGAGATACCATTGATTTCCCCTCTTTTAACCCCATGGGTACTAGAGCCTTTGCCATGCCAGCCATTCTGATGGCTGGCTCTTTCCCTGTTTCTCATACTTTTCTCCTTTAGCGCTGCTTCCCTAAAAGTCACTTGCTAGATTTCCATTTCAGGGCGTCCTTGGAGAGCTGACCTTCCTCCTCTCTTCTTTCAAGGTTTCTCTCCTTTTAGATTCAGCTTTTGGTTGTCCTCATTTTTTGTTGTTTTTCTCTTGAGTGAGTTAAATCTATCCCTGCCAGGTCGAAGGTTTTTTTGGCTACTTCCCCCTTATGGTTCTTCTTCCATCCCCGAGGTACCTACCTTTTGTTCCAGGGTTGTTGTTCTCCAAACCTTTTGGTTCTTTGCTGCATTATTAGGTTCTTAAGAAGGACGTATCTGTCCTTCATTCTTTGTGTTTCTTGGTCCCCTTTTTGAGCTGTCCCAATCTTGTTCTGGTGGTGTTGTGTGTCCCGAGGATCTTGAGCTCTTATCAGTCTTTGGAGATCCCAGTCCTGTTTTTCCCACTGGACTCTCTTCGATCTTCTCATCTTGGCAAGCTGGGCCTTTCCTTTCTTTCCTTTGTTTTACGAGCCCTAATGCCTGCTTCGATTCTTTGGTTTTACCATCTCCCCTTTTTCTCATTATTTTCCATGGGGTTGGCCTATTGTGCAATTTCTTTAGGCCTTGGCATTGTGAATTTTTTAGACCTCAACAACTCTTTAGGTGGCATTAAAATTTCAATTGTCAAACTATTGAAGAAAAATTTTGTGAGGGTCCTTTTTTGGACAGTACCCAGGCCCAAGTAGAAACGAGAATCCCGGGCCTTTTACTTGTTGTTTGGTGGACTGGGCTTGGTTCATCGCAGCTAAATAGAGGCTGATTACGAACCAAGTTGTGCGTAAGTTAGATAAATCTCCTCAAGGCAAAAATGCGATTCCTCCTAAGCAATAAAATACCATTATAAGTGTTTTATTGAAATAAAATGACCCTTTATTCTTACAAAATAAGTAGAATAAGTATTCATAATATTCACAATGAGAAGGAGATTGAAATAGAGTATTTGAGGCTTATCTTTTACTATGTGAATATTTAAAAGAGTTCCTTCACTTGGAACCCCGGGGCGTACTGTCATGGTACCCCGGGAGTGAAGTTGCGGTTCCCAGGGGTATTAAGCCTATAAGAACTCAGAATACTAATTCTCTGAACTATACGATCTTTCTACATGTTTATTATGCAAAACGATCTTTCTCAAAGCCTTTTACTGTGTGAACACTTAAAAGAGTTTCTTTACTCGATACGCCAGATGTATTGGTCATGGTATCCCTGTCGTATAAAGCCTATAATCCCAGAACACTAATTCTCTTATCTATACAATCTTTCTCCATGCTTATTATGCAATGGAGTTTTGTCGTTTCCCTTTACCTCATAAGAATACACTACACAATACACAAATCTTCAAATGATTGTTAGTTTCTTAGATTATGATATGCATTTTAATAAATATACATATGTGTAAATGAATTTCATGAGAATGATTCAGCCACGAGAATCATGGCCCCAATTCTCACAGACTTAGTGCTTTTGCACAAGACTTGTGGAATTGGGAACTCAAGTCCAAGTGGCCTTGCTTGGGCATTGCCTTCCAAGATAGTTAGGTGAGGAGGATTTTTGTGGGAAAGAGTGATATCTAATGTGTGCATGTTTTGGCATATATTTCTTTGGAGGCTAAGTGATATTTTGAATGATCTCAAGGATATGGGACAAATTCCTTCACCTTGGCTCTCTTATTTTGTTTTTTTGTTTCTCTTCCTTGTTGGGCTTTTAAGGCTCTAAGAATATGTCCTTTAAACCTCTGAGCTTTTCCCTTGAATACCCTTTTTCCCCCATCTGAATCCCCCCTTCTGCTATGCGAATGTGATCTTTTTATAACAGACCTGGTCTGGTACCCTGGAAGAGGACGTCCCAGGTCTGCTGGGTAAAACTCTGTCTTCTGTGACCTGAAAAGTTGCATTGGGCAAGGGTTTAGCTTATTTGGGCAATTACAACTTAAAGGGGGCATTTGGCTTTAGTTACAAATGGAAGATTCCTTCTTGGAAAGTCAAAAGAGGGGTGGGCTGCTTAATACAATGGATGACAGCTTTGGTTGAAAGTGACAGTTGAGAGGAAAATGTGGGAAGATGTCACGCACATGGGGGAATTGAGCTTTCCATTGGTTCATGCATTCCAAGCAAATATATGAATCAAGGGAAAGCTTCGGGATCCTCCTTTCACCAGAAATCACTCCCCTACCAACCAAACCATTCCTCCTTTACTATCCACTCGGGATCCCATAGTCTTGGACCATGGGTTACAAAGATAAAACCTGTTTTCTTTTGCTGGATTTTTAATGGCTTTTTTGCTGGAAATTTGAAGATACATAAGGCCTTGACGTTGATTCTTTTTTCCTGCATATCCTCTGGCCTGACCGAGATCCTTACTTCATGTCCTCTGGTCTGACCGAGATCCTTGTTGCATGTCCTCTGGTGGGGATCCTTGTTTGTGATCCTCTTCTTTTTTTTTTTCTTTTTTATTATTATTATTTCTTTCTTTTTTCTTCTTTCTGGGATTTTGGGCTTTCATGGTCCTTGTTAGCTTCATGAATTGTGCTTTCTTTTGTGAGACCCATGGTCTTTCCTTATTTTTCATGGATTGGGCTTTTTTGTGAAATTTTTGCCCCCAACAAAGTCTAAGAAATTTCATGAGGAATTCAGCAATTTCATTTGTGAAAATGATGATTTGATTGCTAAGTTCAATGAATCTAGGCGTAAATGCACTTTTAGTCCCTTCATTTTGACTTTTTCTATTTTAGTCCCTACAATTTATTTTTAGCACTTTTAGTTCCTAAACCAATTAACGCGTCTCATTTTAGTCATTTCCGTTAGCTAACTAGCGGAAAAAGATGAGGTGGCTGACAGAACGGATAAAAAAATAATATAAAATGGCACATCAGCATCTAATTTTTTAAAATAATTTATCAATTTTAAATAAATAGAAAAAGAAAAAATAGAATTAAAAACAATAAAATACATAAATTTAGATCTAAGAACATGAACATAAGAACACAAACCTAGAACCAAACACAAACTCAAATTTAAAAACACAAAGAACACAATAACAAACTATTTTAAACAAACTAAAAAAAAACCCATGGCTGACCCATGACTGCCCTCAAATCACAACCACAAATCCACTAGAATTTGCCATAAAACCATCAACTATCCACCACAAATCCAAAACAATAAACCCATCCACTACCCACACAAGCCCATCAGAGCAAACTACCCCACCCAAATTTGATTTATAAAAAAAAAAAAAAAAAAAAAAAAAAAAAAAAAAAAACTCAGCTAGTCCAGGCACCATTCCTCTTCAATCTGAGAACGAAACCCATCACCAAACTCCATTCTATGAACAAATCCCACCACCAAACTTTGATCTGTGCCATCACCGAAACCCACCACCAAACTCCAATCTCAGCCATTGAAACCCACCACTAAACTTTAGTCCAGCCATTGAAACCCACCACCAAACCTCAATCCAGCCACTGAACAAACA
Source organism: Castanopsis chinensis (assembly GCA_032878915.1). NCBI lineage: Eukaryota > Viridiplantae > Streptophyta > Magnoliopsida > Fagales > Fagaceae > Castanopsis > Castanopsis chinensis. Next base: position 42,064,147 of record JAVQMG010000133.1, read on the forward strand.
TGCAACCCATCACCGACTGACCCAAACTCTGATTTATGCCACCACCAAAGCTCCAACATAGACGCCAATCATCACAAACCCATACCCTCCACCACGCTGATCCACAAACTCAGACCTCCACCATGCCAATCCCCACAAACCCACGCCCTCCACCTCACCACGGCAAGTCGGCAACACCATATGCACAGAAACCCACACAAAAAAAAATCAAAGGAAAATCCACAAAACCCACAAGCACCGAGCAAGTAGAGAGTTGAGACAGGAGAGATTCAAAGAGTTGTGATCTGGGATTGTGGTGTTTTGATATGTATCGGGTGGACTTGATTTTTTGTTTTTAATTTTTTTCATTTAGTTAAAATTAATAAATTAATTTTTTTTATTTTAAATTCTGACGTTGCAATTTTTTAATGCCAAAATAGATTTTTTAATTATTATTTTATTGTGCCGTCAGCCTCATCAATATTTTCTATTAGTTGGGTGACGGTAAGGACTTAAATGTCACGCGTTAATTTTTTTAGGGACTAAAAGTGGTAAAATGAAATTGTAGGGACCAAAATGGAAAAAACTCAAAATGTAGAGACTAAAATTGCATTTACGCCATGAATCTAACAAATTAGTTGAAAAGTATAAGAAACTTGTTGAACATTCTTTTGAAAAATTGAAAGAGTTTGAATGTTTGAAAATTGACCTGGATGCATAACTTGTTTTGTCTAACAAACTTGTTGATGATCTTAAATGTGAAAATGAGTCTCTTAAGATGTGTTAGGACATATGTAGTTCAAGTCTGTAAACATATGTCACTATTTTATGTAATTGGCTTATCCTTAGACAAAACGCACTTTACTTGTAATTGGGTAGATTTAGGATGAGTTTAACACTTCAAGGAACAGTGGTTCAAGGTTAAGTGTTGAAGCCGTCAAAGTCTGTCCAAGAAACAAGCTAGGAAGTGCAAGTTTTTAAAGCTCGACACATACCTCGACAGATACATCTATCGAGCTTTAAAGGAGCTGTTTTGCCCGAGCCTCGACAGCTATCTCGACACCTCTATCTGTCGAGAATTAAAGAAAACAGATTTCCAGGTCTGTTTCAAGTCTAATCCATGAGTGTGTCTTTGGGATTTCTTTTCTCCTAACCCTAGACATATAAAAGGATTGTTTTAAGGGCCGTCAAAGGAGAGATCACAAGAAAACAAGTTGCACATTCTTTGAGAACTTGTTGTTCATGCAATTTGTGATCTGACAGACAAAGTTCGTGCCCTAGTTCATCCTTGATGATTTGAAGAACTTTGCAGCCAACTCTCTCTCTCCATAGTTGGTAATTGAAGTCGCGTACTGGGATCCGCACATTTGGTTAGTCACGTACTTAGGAGCCGTGCATTGAAAGGAGAAACTGTCACTACAGAACAAGTCCAATTGGGTATTGGGGTAAGAGTTCAACTGTAGGTTGGTGAGGTACTGGGATTCCTTACTTGTAACTGCTTGTTGTGATAATAGTGGAGTTTCGGGAGTGGTGACCTTAAATCACCCGGTGGGGTTTTTGCCGTAAGGGTTTTCCCCATTCGTGAACAAATCACCGTGTTCTTTATTTTCCACTGCATAACTTAGTTTGGTGATTTGTTTGTGCTGCCACGTGATATTGCATGTTAATCTGATTAATTAAAAACTGGGCTAATTAATTAATCTAAGTTATCACAAGGAGTCAACGTGTTTGTGGCCTGTCAAGATGAATTCCAAGTGCTTAAAAGGAAGAAATCTTTGTTGCAATCGTATTACGAAACCTGATTTTGTACATATTGTGAGTTCTATCTCTAAAGACAAATCAGTGTACATTCTTCCACACAAAAGAATTCAAAAAGTGGAGAGAAAGACTCTTATGCTAAAACCTTTGTTTAGGCCTCAATCTAAGGATTTGGATGAATCTAAGTTTTTTCCTACTTGTCACCGTTGCGGTGTGATTGGTCATATAAGACCTCAATATTCCAAGTTGAGAAGAGAACAAAACAATATTGCTAGATCCCTCCCTAAAATGCCTAATGGATCTAAACAAATTGTTTGTCACCATTGTGATGCTTTTAGTCATCTGAGACCTCATTGCTCTAAGTTTCAAAGTCTTAAAAGAATCAAAAGAAAATAGAAACTTGAGCTTCTTGGAAGCTATAATAAGAAAGAAAAATTGGATTTGAGTGAAAACAATATGTTGTTGAAGAAAGCTTTTAATGCTCTGAACTCCTTAACTATGTGCATCTCCAGTTCTTATTTTTCTAACTCTCGTCTCACTTCTTATGAGAAACTCACTCCAAACACTTGTTCTGTTTGGTTGAGGAAGGGTTCCTATGATTGAGCTTATACTTTTTTGGTCTTTGATCTAATTAATTCGATCTTTTTAGGACTCTTCATGCATTTGATGCCTCATTATCATGCATTTGTGCATCATGCATTTCGTTATATGCATTTTTTTTGTTTTTTATCTTACTTTTATGCTTTTGTTTTGTGTGAGTAAAAATCCAAAACCACATACAAAGTATAAATTTCCAAAACTTTTGATCGTATATTTTTTAGCACATATTACTTGTAGAGTTTGGCCTAGTACCTTCGTATTAATAGCGTAGTATATTTTCAAGCTTAGCTTGTTATGTATGCACATATATTGAATGTGAGTAAAATCTAGACATCCTTGTTTGATTGTTGTAAATAAATCTTCAAGTTTGTCATGAATGTCTAGCACATAGCTTTGATTGATCCTGATACATGAATAGACTTGATCTTCTATATCTCCTCCCATTTAATCTTCTTTTAAAAAGCTCTTCAAACGTCAATCTTTAAAAAGAGAAAGAGTTGAAAAAGGTTTGCTTCAAAACCTAGTTAGACTAGGAAAATGTGGAGAAAAATGTATTCAAAATGCATGATGTCAACATTTTGTGGAGCAAAATGTTTTTGATATTTCATATAAAATGTATGATGTATACCATGAAATGTTTTTAAGGATTTTAAGTTGATTTTGTGTGAAAAACATGCTTTCAGAGTGTTTTCATGACTCATCTCGTGAGTGGTCTAAGTCCCAACCCAGTCACGAGTTTAAATGGACCAATTATCAAGTTTTTAAATATTGGACATAGAGTTTCATGATTGTCTCTCAAGTGTGTTGTGACTTGAAACTGAACCATGAAAATTTCACAATTCAGCTCGCCACTCAACTCGTAGGTCACTGAGTCTCCCAAGTTTTCTCAACTAGTTTGCAAGTTGCTGACTTGCAAAATGCCCATAATCAACTTTTTTAAAGGGTATATCGTGGTTCTTTTGTTTGAAACTTCTCCCATCTTCTCCAAAACCCTTATTTCGAAGTTTCTACATCAAAACCCAACTAAATGTAATTGTTTTTCATTTCATTAACATCTCTAAGGTAATCTTTAACTTGGTCTTTTCATTGATTTGAATCCTTGGACTATGTTTTTGGGGCTTTTGTGTTCATAGTTGGGATTTTCTTAAATGGGGGTTAGAAAATATAGGTTATGTTTGGTAACAATTTTTGTTTTCTATTTTCAAATACTTGTTTTTTAGAATATAATGAAAAAAAAAAAACAATTTTCTTGTATTTTTGAAATAAAAAACATGTATAGTGAGTTGAAATTAAAAAAAAAATAGTTTTTTAACAAAAAATAGAAAATACTAAAATATGTTGTTATTAGGATTTGAACTCTAATGCGAAATCATTAAATGAGACAGATTCATTAAATTAAATGCGTTTTTTCATTGACTTTTAAAAATTAGAAACTGAAAACAACATTTTGCATGTTTTCAGTTTCCTTCACAAATTGAGTTTTGAAAACAGTTTTTTGTTTTCTGTCCATTTTGGGTTACCAAACATGTTTTTTAATCTCAATAATAGAAAATTATTGTTGGAAACAGAAATTAAGGGGAAAAAACAGTTACCAATCATACTCTTAATTTTTGTCAAAATTTTTGTATGGATTATGTTTCTTTTGTTGATTTGCTTTGGATGTTGGCTTCATGTGGCATTCTAACATGTATTAAGGGTAGATTTCACCATGTTCATGCATTTCATTATATATAGGGTGTTAGTGTGCACACTAGGTGTTTGATGAATTGCCTTTTAGGCATTTTTTTTCACATGCTTGGACTCTAATGATCACCAAACTTTAGGGGTTTTCATATTTTCTCATTTGAAACATTTTTGGTTTATTGGTTGTGTATTTCACACCTTTACCTACATATGCATTTCTCATGCCTTGTTCATGCATTGCACATATGCACCTTTTGCACACACCTTGTCACCTTATCAAGCCATGTTCTATTTCATGCTCTTGCATCATTTTGATTTTCTAGCATCCTTAGCATGTTATGTTTGCTTTTTACTTTTTAGCATTTTGTTTTTAAGGTGTTTTGTCTTTTGTTTGAGCTTAATTTCTCATTTATCTTGTACCCTATATGCATCCTCATCATTGTTCTTATTTTATTTTCTTTCCCTCCTCCTTCTTGGTCCATTTTTTGGTGTTTAATCAAGTTGCTCATATGTTTCACACCATGTTTACTTGATTGCAATTTACTTGTTACTTTATACTTGTCCTTTATTACTTGCTTTACCTTGACAGTCTAATGTGTTTTGTGCCTTTATTACTTGCTTTACCTTGACAGTCTAATGTGTTTTGTGCAAGTATTTCAAGAAATGAGTATTTGGTTCCAAGTTCATCACAAGTTTTAAATTTAGGTGTGAGTGAGTTTTTTCATTGTTCTTAAACTCACGTTTAAGTCTAGAGTCTGTTATGGGGTGTTTTTGTCACGAAATAGCCAAAAGAGGAGATTGTTAAGTTATGGTTTTTCACATAACATTTATGTTGGATTTATTCCATGACATAAAGTGTTGTAATTTCATCAATTTATTTCCTTGTATTTTGTGGGATTTAATTGTAACAAGTTTAGTCTTAAGTGGTGAAGATTTGATCAAGGCAGTTGAAGGTCACATGATGAGCACATGCCAACTTACAAGATGATCCACAAGATGCAATGACAGCTGAGATTTTAAGTGTGGCTGTTATACCCTTCACCCATACTATATATACTCTCATTATCCACAAAATTGTAAGGAGGCTATGCAAAAGATAACCCTAGAGAGAGGTTTATACAACACCCACCTTGTTAGAGAGAGCTGCTCACCATTAAGAGAGAAATTCTTGAAGTCTTTTCTCCTCCCCTCTCCCATTGTTATATCTTGAGAGGAAATTTGTACCCAAACACAACACATACCTATTATGAGTGTAGATAGTGCAATCGAGCGGTATTACGGAATCTATGAAGCTAGTGAAGATAAGATTCTGAGAAGTCTGTTGATAGCTAGAGCTTGGAAGGCTCAAGTTCTTTGGGTAGATTAAGCTTGGAGGGTCCTTTTGGTGTCCTTGTATTTCAACTTATTCACTAATGGATCATTTCGGCTTGGTGGTCCACAGAGAGGTTTTTCACCGAGTACTTTGGTTTCCTCTTTGATAACATGTCTTAGTATTATCTTGTGTTTGCATCTCTCTTCTTTTACTCTTCGTGCTTTACATTGATTGTTTATTGTATTTGATTATGCACTAGAGTGTAGTTTTGGTTTATTGCATTTCATTTACTCTTATTCCGTACTTAGATAAGTAGGGTAAATGCAATTCAGCCATAAGTTTAAAATTTGGGATCTAAACAAGTTATAGTGTTTACACAATCGAGGTTTCAGAATTCAATTAAAGTCTAATTTTTTGCCACATGTCCCATCTAATATAAGTTTTTAAATTTTTGAGCTAAGTAAGTTAATTTAGTATAAAAATTAGATTTCAATTAGAGTTTAATTTTGCGCCACATGTCCCATCTAATCTAAGTTTTTTTTTTTAAAATTTTTTTTTTTTTTGCCAAATGAGTTAATTCAGTATAAAAAATGATGAGTCTAATATAAATAAACTATAAAAAAACATAATCATATATCTAAATCAATATATAAAATTAGAGGAAGAGAGGGTTTGAAAGATTTTATATTTATGAGCTATTTTTTATGTAACAAAAAATAATTCAAATTTATAAGTCATTTATGTAATATACCATAACTATGTACGATACTTTTCTAACTAGGTAAATTAAAATTGGAAATTACTTTTGTTAGCTTTCCATACAAATTAAATTGTTTAGATTTTTGCTGTTATTTTTTCTCTCAACTAATGAGCATTTTTTTTTAATACTGTTTTCTATTAAGATATTTTGTATGCAAAGATCTTGAACGTAACAAACTATAATTGAGCTAAATAATCTTATGCACATATCCCCATTCAATTTATTAGGAGATATTATTGGACCAACTTATTCTTATATTTTGTGTTGTATATAGTAGAATTTTACTGATAGTGATTATGAATTGATATTGTATATGGAAGGCCTGTTTGGACTTTGGATAAGCTGTTTCAAAAGGTGTGTTTTAAAAAAGAGCATTTTGAAAACACCATTTTAAAAACCATAGATAAGCATTTGGTAAAAATGTGAAAATATGCGTTATCTATTTTTAAATCCACATTAAGGGTTCGGATAAATTATTTTAAAAAAATGGCTGTTTTGGGTGTAAATTCCAAAAAATGACCTAACTATTGTGGGTTCCATTTTTTTGGATGGTACCTAGGTCCATTAAGAATAAAGGATCCTGGGTCTCCAAGGATAGATGATTGATTGTTGGTTGGATTGGTTTGTGCGCAAGTCACGTAGAGTTCCCCAAGGCAAAAATGTGATTTCCTCCTAAGTAAGAGAATGTCATTGTAAGTGTTTTAATGTCATAAAATAACTTATTACTCTTACAAAATGAGTAAAATAATTATTCATAATGTTCATAACGAGGAGGGAGTTAAAATAGAATATTTAGGGTTTATCTTTTATTGTGAACATTTAAAAAGAGTTCCTTCACTTGGTTCCTCCATGATGTTGCAGTGGTTCCTCCACTAGCCATTCCTAGGATGTGGGAAAGATGTTGTGGTGGTACTTCCACCAGTGGTTCCCAAGATGTGGGTTCGTGGTTCCTCGAGCATAATGCCGTAGTTCCCAAGGGTACTAGGTCTTTAATTCATGGGTACTAAGTTATTAATTCATGGAACCCAATGTTAGAATTAGTGCCCTAAAATTCTATTTTATGCTATATATGACATTATGTATGACTTTATGTTATATGTAATAAAGTTGTTTTATTATTATCTAAAATATTGGTTACACGAATATTTGGACATTATCATATATTCCTTGAGATGCATAGTATGTGACTTAGTTATAGAAGATATAAATTACAAGTTCTTTGTAAATTTAAAATCTAAGTTCATAGTCAGTGATAAAATTAAGCAGTTCATCTGTGAAGACTGTAACATATCAATTAAGATGAATTGTCTTGATCATGGAAGTGAAGACTTCTAATTGATATATTAATATGTTTTAAGTGTATAAGACATATTGAATTGGACAGCTATGGATAATAAATCTCATGATTTTCATTTACATAAACTCTTAATCCTGAGGGAATAGTGAACCCAATTATGAAATGTAAGTTGCTTTAACATATCAAGAGTGATTTTAACCAAAAACTCAAAATCTCAGTATGTTGGGAAACTACACATATTGTTGAAGGAACACATATTCTCAAGATAAAATTCATAGCCTCTATAAAGAGATATAAAATATTCCCTTGAGATAATCAGTTATTTATTTAATAAGAGTTATTAAATAAAGTAATTGCCAAGTGCAGAAATATACGTATGATTAAACGGAGAAAGATTCAGAGCTTTTCTCAAGACACTTGATTATTCTCTTGAACAAATACGTATAAAACTTAATGAGAAACCACACATTTTGGGTATATTGTGGAATTGGAGTGAAGATTGAAAGTCTTCCCAAGTTCAATCTTCATTTGTTTTGCTGCATTAAGGTACACCTTCTTGTTCTTTGTTTCTATATTACAAATGTTACATGTTATCTCACATGAATGAAGTAGATCCGTTTATATTTCGCTGTGTGTTTTTGTATGAGATACAAAACTGTATTTTCCATATATTTTCCTAACACCCAAAACATTGGTTCCTTGAACCATGGGGTCTTTTAATCTAGGAACTCGAAATGTTGATTCCCTAGTCACAGGATCTTCCTCCATGTTTACTGAATTTTGTCCTTTCCCTTTACCTTTGTAGGCCCTACATAAGAACTATACAATACAAATATTTTCAAGCAATTTTTATTTCCTCAGGTTAGCATTTACAATCTAAAACACACACACACACACACACACACACACACACACACACATTAATGAACTTCATGAAAGTAAGTCATCCACGAGGATCCTAGCTCCAATTCTAACAAATTTAGTGCTTTGGCACAAGACTTGTGGGATTTGGAACACAAGTCCAAGTAGCTTTGGAGGAGTTTGTGGAAGAGAGTGATATCTGATGTGTGTGACAGGCCACAAATGCGTTGACCCCTTGTAATAACTTAGATTAATTAATTAGCCTAGTTTTTAATTAATCAAATTAACATGCAATATCACGTGGCAGCACAAACAAATCACCAAACTAAGTTAAGCAGCGGAAAATAAATAACACGGTGATTTGTTCACGAATGGGGAAAACCCTTACGGCAAAAACCCCACCGGGTGATTTAAGGTCACCACTCCCGAAACTCCACTATTATCACAACAAGCAGTTACAAGCAAGGAATCCCAAGTACCTTACCAACCTACAGTTGAACTCTTACCCCAGTACCCAATTGGACTTGTTCTGTAGTGACAGTTTCTCCTTTCAATGCACGGCTCCCAAGTACGTGACTAACCAGATGCACGGATCCCAGTACGCGACTTCAAATACCAACTAGAGAGAGAGAGTTGGCTGCAAAGTTCTTCAAATCATCAGAGATGAACTAGGGCACAAACTTTGTCTTTCTGATCACAAATTGCATGAACAACAAGTTCTCAAAGAATGTGCAACTTGTATCTTCTGCTTCCCTGCTTGACAGCCCTTAAAATAATCCTTTTATATGTCTAGAGTTAGGAGAAAAGAAGTCCCAAAGACACACTCACGGATTAGACTTGAAACAGACCTGGAAATCTGTTTTCTTTAATTCTCGACAGATAGAGGTGTCGAGAGGTGTCGAGAAGCTGTCGAGGCTCGGGCAAAACAGCTCCTTTAAAGCTCGATAGATGCATCTGTCGAGGTATGTGTCGAGCTTTAAAACCTTGCACTTCCTAGCTTGTTTCTTGGACAGACTTTGACGGCTTCAACACTTAACCTTGAACCACTGTTTCTTGAAGTGTTAAACTCATTCTAAATCTACCCAATTACAAGTAAAGTGCGTTTTGTCTAAGGATAAGCCAATTACATAAAATAGTGACATATGTTCATAGACTTGAACTACATATGTCCTAACAATCTCCCCCTTTGGCAATCCGTGACAAAACCACAACATACAAATGAAGATATGAGAGAAGTCATAAATCACTCAACTCATATTCACTTGTTACATACAGTAAAATCTATCCTAACACAAACTCTTGAAAAACTTTGCAAGAAGAAAGTTCATGGCAAGAAGACTTTGACAACCTGTATTTCTGAAACACTTATAAACAAAACACATCAAGGCATCTTTGTGTGAAACAGAAATAACAGATTGCATACAAGTAAAGAAACATGTGTATAAAGACAAAAAAGAAACAACACATGTAAAGGTAGGTGAAAGAAAAAAAACATACATCATCATATATAAGAAGAGAATAAATACAATGTATGTCAATACATGATCAAAGTATCTCTGAACATATGAGAAAAGAAAAGAGTACATATGATCACCTCACTACATCCCTCAATCCACACTCCCCCTAACAAAAATGTCCTATGCTAACACTCCCCCTAAGTATGACTACTCTCATACAAAACTACTCCCCCTTTTTGTCACGAGTGACAAAGGGTAGAGTGTCAAGTAGACATCTCATCCGAAGAGCTCGCATCTCCATCATCATCATCGTCGGAAGCATCATCATCATCGCCATCATCATCAGCCTCGGTCTCAGTCGACACATGAGGTGGCGGAGGAGAAGCTTCTGGAGCAAAGCCGCCCATGGTCGTCTGTCGCCTGGCGATGCAACCAACACGGACGTTCACCTGATACAACTCCGTGGAGAGTGTATCTAGGCGAGCATCCATGCGCTGTAGCTGGGCCATGATGTCTCCTAACGTGACGTCGCTCGAGGAGGAAGAAGTAGACGCACGAGCTGATCTGGAGGTGGCCGGACGAGTGGAAGGAGTGGCACCATCTGTCTGTTGCGATCGGAACTGTGCCTCGCTACGTTTTACGGTAGCGGCGTCTATGGCGGACATGACATAGTAAGGATCGGACGAAGGGAATGGGATGGAAAAACGGCTCAGGATCCTCGTGATAGCGGAAGGGAAAATGAGCTTATCACGAGTGGCCGTATCTCTATAGACATCGATAATGGAAAAGATGAAGTGTGAAGGAAAATCTATAGAGAGATCCTCAAGGAGGGACAACAAAAACCGAGCACGAGGCTCTGTGATAGAGTTGTAGTGAGAGAGTGGGTGCAAAACAAAAGTCATCACCATGTTAAGGAAACGATGACCTTTAGCAAAAGGTCGACATGGTGTGTACATATGATCTCCCCAAGTGGTAGGACGCTCACAGAACGCCGAGATCATCTCGTCTTTGGACACAGTCCAGAGACGCTCACAGCTAGGGTAATCGGGATGATCCACCCTAGGGACATGGAGAACCTCAAAGACTAGCTCTGGGGTGACACAAAAGCGCGTACCTCGGACGCAAGAATAGAAAAGAGGTACTGAAGAATCTATCCCGTGGATGTTGGAGTAAAACTCCTGTATCAACACGAGAGGAGATGTGACCGGGACGTCACACAGTGACTCCCATCCCCGAGTGTGAATGACATCGGGAAGGCCGGTGTCGGCAAAGTCTGCCAGGACTACGTGGCATTCCGAATGAACACCACGTTTAGAAAAGTTCTCCGAGAAGTCCTTATGGGCTTTCTCATCACGGAACCGGACAGAAAGAGGGGTAGAGTCAGAGGAAGACTGTCCCTTAGAACGCAGAGGGTTCTGGGACGGAATGGATTTACGCTTAGGTGCCATAGACACAGCTAACGCAACCATAGAGAGGGGGAGAGAAAGAAAACACACAGAAAAGTCCCAAACAGTTCAATATTGGCAGAATAATATTGAAATGAAAAGAACGTATGCATGAAAATGCATGAGCATGTGACATGCAACATAAAAACATCATGGGCTCAGCCCAATCCAAACCTAACAGCACACAATCGATAGGCACACATCTAAATGCATGAAAATACAATTAGAATGCTAATGTGATGCAATGCATGTGATTTTGAAGATCAAAACTATCAAGCCAACTCAAGAATTTCATGAAAACCCCAACAATTTTGAAAACTCCCAAAAATTTTTAAAAACATAAAACCTAGGGTTTTAAAACAATGAAATGCATGAATATGAGGGATAAGACGCTTACCACGAGATGAAGATCGCAAAGAACACTTGAAAATGCCTTGGGAGGAGGTTTGGAAGGAAAAGGAGAGATTTTGAGAGTGAGAACAGAGGTTTCAAGCGAGAGAGATCGAGCAAATGAGAAGAGAAATCGCAAAAACTCAATTTATAGCCTCTTAGTAAATCTCGACAGATGATGCTGTCGAGAGGTGTCGAGCATGCTGTCGAGGTCATGTGTCGAGAAATACACATGGACAGATGAGTCTATCGAGGTCAGGTATCGAGGAAGAAGAAGTAAACAAGAAGTAACCTCGATCGATCCAGCAGCTATCGAGAAGCTATCGAGCAAACAGAAAGTTTCTCGATCGATCCAGCAGGTGTCGAGGTATCTGTCGAGACTGCGATAAGAAAGAGTCTAAGGAGCTCGACAGATAGCTCATGTGTCGAGAGGTATCGAGGAGGTGTCGAGTTGCCTTTAAAAGCAGTTTTTCAAAAGAGGAAAAACACAGACATGAATGCAATCATGCATGCAACTCAACCAAAGATACAGTCAATACATTAAGCTCTCAAAATCATCTCTCAACAAGAAAATTGATGCACATGTATCTCAAAACACGCACACACACACTAAACAAGTCTAACCAATTTTATATTTCAAAAACAAGTCTAGACAGTTTAGTGAGCATACAATAAAGCATGTAAACTTTGTGATAGCCAAATCACATTGTACCTGCACATGTATCAAGAATAGCAAAGAGTATTGCGTGTCGTGTGTGAAAACATCGCAAGATTGCATAAGTGTCTCAATGTTATGACGATTTGAGATATGAGAAAATCACTTTAACTCACACACAATCATAACTGTTTGATGGGGACTATCACCTTCGAGGTACATCCTATAACTCCCACATCTCCTAGAAAACACGCTTGCAACCATATTTTAAAGCATTTTTAATCTTTTTGCTTTTTATTTCTTTGCATATTTTCTTTTAACAAGCATATCATGCATGGGCATACAAGAGAAAGAAAAGAAATACCCAATGATGTTAAGCTTTTGACACTGCACTTTTGCTATGCCGAAGCATACAGGTGTCATTGACATTGCACTTTTGCTATGCCGAAGCATACAGATGTCTTATTATGATTGGCGAGTAATAGTGGTGAGATGGTTATTTATGCCTTTCTCTTAGGATTTTCTAGTTCAACCCGTCAAAAAGAGTGATACGAGTGTTAAGAAGAAGAGATCACTTAACCTTACTCATCACAAACAAAGAGCTACAGAGCTCACTCGCTTAGTTGTGCAAAAGAGTGCTCATCTAAGCTATAGATGATACAAAGTTTAGAAAACTCTGTTTCAATGGCCATTTCAAAAATTCACATGAACTAATGCACACTAACTCACACTGTTTTTGTATTTTTCAATTTTTCAATTTTTTTTTAATTTTTTTTATTAGAGAAGCAAAAATAAAACACAAAATTGAAAACACACAAACAAAAACATGTAAAGCAAAACAATGCATAAAACTAGACTGACTCAAAACAGTAAAGAAACACACAAGTAATGCATAACAAAAAAAAAGAGAGAGAAGAAGAAGTGATAGAAATCACTTAGATCCCTTTGCCTTCCACACCTTGGAAGAACCTTTCCTATTGGTCGACCCTTGAACCGGTGAAGAGGGAGAAGAACATGAACCGTTCAAGTTCGAAAGGAACATGAGGGCTTTAAGAATGTCTCCAAGAGGAGCGAGAGAAGACTGAAGCTGATTCTGGCTCCCAGATGCTATTGTGCCATTGCTTTGTTAAGTGGCAAGCCACTTGTAGCAATTTGGTCGAGTGTGACCGGCAACACCACAATGATAACAGAGATGCGGTTTCTTCTGTTTGGCCTTTTGAGTGTTATTCTTCTTAGTCCTAGGGTTTCTAGCTTCCCTTTTCTCAATTTTAGGGGGTGCTCCTAGAATGGACTTGCCCTTGTCTACGTTCTCACTAGCTAATTCAGATTTAACATTCTTTTCTTCATTTTCAATGTTATTAGCAGGTGGAACAAACACAGTAGTACTAGAAGTAGGAGTATTAGAGAGAGAGAATTCATACCCCAATCTAGTACGATCTGAAGAATATCTCTGAGCACTCAGCATCTCGTCCAGTTTAGCACTTGACGTCCTCTCCAGTTGTGCTCTGACTTGAAACAGCTCCGCTTCAAGCTTCTTGGTCCTCTCAACCAAGAAATTGTTTTCGAACCTCAGTGTTCCAATGGTTTGATTCGCTTCATCGACCTTTGTGGACAGCTCCTCACGGTTGAGTTCCACATCACTGAGCTTCTTGGTGGCCAGCCTATAGAGCTTCTCATGTTTCTTAGAAAGCTTGTATAGCTTCTCATAGGCGGTATGGATATCATCTTGATCATCCATAATCTCAATCTTGGAGTCCACCAACTCCTCTTCTTCATCCACTTTCTCGGTAACCCCATCAGTAGGATTAACAGTGGTAGTGAAGGCATTCAAGATTCCGTCGTCTTCATCCTCGGAATCGTCCTCAGGTTCTGTGTCGCTTAAGGTAACAGCAAGTGCCTTGCTCTTCCCTATGCTCTTGAGGTACGTAGGACACTCTTGTTTCATGTGTCCGAAGCCTTGACACCCAAAACATTTTGGCCCAGCAAGAACAGTGTACTGACCGCCATCCTTGACATCCTTGACATCCTTCTTCCCTTTATCTGAATTCTTGAATTGTGAAGAACTGGATTGTCTACGGTCTTTGTTGAAGCCCTTTCCGTTGGCATTCTTCATAAACTTCTTGAATTGCCTTGTGATGTAGGACTTCATCTTGGAATCTTCATCATTTGACAAGTCATCCGTATCACTGCTTTTGGCCTTTAGTGCCAAACTCTTGCCCTTGCTTGACTTGCCTAACCTAGTTAACCCTAACTCATAGGTTTGCAAGTTTCCAACCAGCTCAGTCAAAGGAATTCTGTCAATATCCTTCGACTCTTCGATCGCCGTGATCTTAGCATGGAATCTTTCGGGCAGCGATCTGAGCACCTTCCTTACTATCTTGGGTTCAGGGATGGTTTCCCCAAGATTAAAGGCTGAGTTTACTATGTCCTTGAGCTTGGCATAGAACTCATCAAATGACTCATCCTCTTCCATCTTAATTTCTTCAAAGCGTGTGGTGAGCCTTTGCAGCTTTGAATCTTTGACAGCCTTGGTGCCCTCATAGGTTGTCTGGAGGATGGTCCATGCTTCCTTAGCAGTTTCAGTTGAGGAAATTTTCTTGAACTCCTCATTGGTGACTGCACTGAATAGGGCATTCAATGCTCTGCTATTGAAGTTAGCCGCCTTGATCTTAGCATCATCCCAGTCGGCCGGCGCTTCTGTAGGCTTGATCCAGCCTATCTCCACAGCTTGCCACACTTTCTCATCTAAAGACTGCAAGAAAGCTCTCATGCGTACTTTCCAGTATGCATAGTTAGTGCCATCAAATAAAGGAGGTATAATAAGAGATTGTCCTCTATCCATGACAGCAGGGGTCAAATGGATCACACACAGAAGATTAAACCCTAATCAGAGTGTGCTTGCTCTGATACCACTTGATAGGCCACAAATGCGTTGACCCCTTATGATAACTTAGATTAATTAATTAGCCCAGTTTTTAATTAATCAAATTAACATGCAATATCACGTGGCAGCACAAACAAATCACCAAACTAAGTTAAGCAGCGGAAAATAAGTAACACGGTGATTTGTTCACGAATGGGGAAAACCCTTACGGCAAAAACCCCACCGGGTGATTTAAGGTCACCACTCCCGAAACTCCACTATTATCACAACATGCAGTTACAAGCAAGGAATCCCAAGTACCTCACCAACCTACAGTTGAACTCTTACCCCAATACCCAATTGGACTTGTTCTGTAGTGACAGTTTCTCCTTTCAATGCACGGCTCCCAAGTACGTGACTAACCAGATGCGCGGATCCCAGTACGCGACTTCAAATACCAACTAGAGAGAGAGAGAGTTGGCTGCAAAGTTCTTCAAATCATCAGAGATGAACTAGGGCACGAACTTTGTCTTTCTGATCACAAATTGCATGAACAACAAGTTCTCAAAGAATGTGCAACTTGTATCTTCTGCTTCCCTGCTTGACGGCCCTTAAAATAATCCTTTTATATGTCTAGGGTTAGGAGAAAAGAAGTCCCAAAGACACACTCACGGATTAGACTTGAAACAGACCTGGAAATCTGTTTTCTTTAATTCTCGACAGATAGAGGTGTCGAGAGGTGTCGAGAAGCTGTCGAGGCTCGGGCAAAACAGCTCCTTTAAAGCTCGATAGATGCATCTGTCGAGGTATGTGTCGAGCTTTAAAACCTTGCACTTCCTAGCTTGTTTCTTGGACAGACTTTGACGGCTTCAACACTTAACCTTGAACCATTATTTCTTGAAGTGTTAAACTCATCCTAAATCTACCCAATTACAAGTAAAGTGCGTTTTGTCTAAGGATAAGCCAATTACATAAAATAGTGACATATGTTCACAGACTTGAACTACATATGTCCTAACAGTGTGTATATTTTATACATATTTCTTTGGAGTTTAAGTGATATTTTGAAGGGTTTCAAGGATATGGGACGAAGTCCTCTTCCTTGGCTCTCTTATTTTATTCTTTATTTCTCCCTTTTCCCTTGCTGAACTCTTAGAATTCTCAAAATTATCAGCTTGAATATTTGAAACTCTCCCCTTTTTCCCCAAACTCTAAAACTGAACCCTCTTTTATGCTTTGGTGTTCCTTTTATAGTGGACATGGTTTGATTCCTCAGGCGAGGATATCCTTGGACTGCTGGGTAAAACCATGTCCTCTAATAGGAGTCTAAAAGAGTGCATTGGGCAGAGGTTTAGCTTAATTTGACAATTACAACTCAAAATGAGTATTTGGCTTTAGCTACAAGTGGAAGATACCTTCTTGGAAATTGGTGAAAGCATTGAATGAAAATGACAATTGAGAGGAAATTGTGGGGAGATGTCATGCACATGGAGGAACTGAGTTTTCCAGTAGTTCATGCATTCCAAGCAAATACATTAACCAAGGGAAAACTACAAGATCCTCTTTTCACCAAAAATCACTCTCCTATAAACTAAACCATTTCTCCCTTACTACCAACTTGGAATCCCACGAGCTTGGACCATAGGTTACAAAGATGATACCCGATTTTGCTAAATTTTTAATGACTTTTGCTAGGAATCTGAACATATATCTTAGCTTTTCCATATGTCAACCAAGGTCCTCTTCTCAAGATTTTAAAAGGATACATCAAGGTCCTAGGGTCTTGATGTTGACTCTTCCTGGTTTAGCCTTTTTCCAGAAATAACTTAGATTCCTCTTTGCAATGAGTGAGCTTGGAAAGCCTCTGACCATCCTCCCCTTTACTGCATGTCCTCTGCGTTGACCGAGATCCCTCAGTTCCTACATTAGGTACTAAATCTGAGGACACCACTTGCCCCTTTCACTTCTCTCTGCCTCTTGATTTTGACAAAAAATCTAACAAATCTTTCCTTCTTTCAAGGATACCTGTGAGTGGTTTGTTCTATCTTCTGGGTTGCCCACGTCCTTCTCAGGATCTTCTAAACTGTCCATGTCCTTCTTAGGATCTCTTAGGCTTTCCCTTAAAGGATCTACTTTGTTAGGACATATGTGATTCAATATTAGAAACATGTCACTATTTTATGTATTGGCTAATCCTTTGACAAAATACACTTTACTTGTAATTAGGATACGTTTAATACTTTAAGGAATAAGAGTTCAAGTTCAAGTGTTGAAGCCATACAAGTCTGTCCAAGATTCAATTGTGAAAAGTGCTATTCATTAAAGCTCGACAGCTAGCGTCTATCGAGACTTGAAGAGCTGTTCTAGCTTGTGGCTCGACAGCAGCTCGACAGATAAGGTATTTGTCGAGGTTTATGAAACTCAAAATTCTTATCTGTTTTTCATTTAATCCTTGATTGTATGTTTGGGTTTTCTTTTCTCACAATCCTAGACATATAAAAGGATTATTTTAAGGGCTGTATCAAAATGCACAGTCAAGAGCACAATTGCACAAGAGCATAATTCCTCAAGTGTGATCGGAAACCTAGTTTGCCCTAATTCTTGAAGAAGCTGTTGTGTTTGTACACTATAGGGTTTTGTGACCAAGCAACTTTGTGATCTTTATCATGTGATGAACTGAAGAAATTTACAACCAATAATCTTCTCTAGTTGGTGATTAAAGTCGTGTACTGGGATCCGCTCAAGTGGTTAGTCACATACAGGGAGTCATGCATTGAAAATAAGATATTTTTACTACAAAACAAGTCCAATGGGGTATTGGGGTAAGGGTCCAACTGTAGGTTGGTATAAGGTACTGGGATTCCTTTACTTGTAACCACTTGTTATGAAAATAGTAAATTCTCAAGAGTGGTAACCTCAAAATCACCCGGTGGGGTTTTTGCCTCAGAGGTTTTCCATATTCATATACAAATCACCGTGTCAATTTATTTTCTACTGCATACTTTATTTAATTGGTGACTTATTTGTGCTACCACGTGCTTGCATATTAAATTGATTAATTAATAAACTTGGCTAATTAATCAATTAATTCATCACAAGGAGTCAATACATTCTTGGCCTATCATGCTTCTTGGAGAATGGGGATCTCGCTCGTGGCCCAAGTTTGGGTCCTATTCTTTTTTTTACTTTTCTCTTTCTTTTTCTATCTTTTGGGCCTTTTGGCCTTCTGTTAGGGTTTATACCCTAAAAATTCAATTTATTGGCATGTCATAAATAATTAAATTGTTTAATTATATGAAACTATTTATAAATGAATTAATGGGGCACTGTCATAGTCCATAAGATGCATTGTATGTGATTTATGTGATTTAGTTACTGAAAATGTAAATCACAAGTTCCTTATAAACTCAAAATGTAGTTTGTAGTCGTTGATAAAATTGGGCGTTTTATCTGTGAAGACTATAACTCATCAACTAAGATGATTTGTCTTGATCATGGAAGTTGAGGCTTCTAGTTAATGTGTTGATGTGCCTTAAGAGTTAAGACATATTGAACTGGATTGCTGTGAGATTAGTTATTCAATCAACAATTTTCATCTGAATAATTAATTTCACGACTTCTAATTTTATAGACTTTTAATCCTGAAAGGGTAGTGAACACAATCATGAAATGTAGGTTACTTTGATATATCAAGAGTGAGATCTATTATTCATGTTCAAAACTTCAGTATGTTGGGTAATCACACGTAGTGTTGAGGGAACACATATTTTCAAGATAGAATCCATAGTCTCTTTTTATAGAGACACAAAATATTCCCTTGAGATAAGTGTAATGGGAATTGGTTATTCAAGGTGCCCACTTTAGTAAAGAGTTACTAAAGCTTATATTTATTGAAATTAGATTTCAATAAATGTGAATAACAAAAAGATTAAACCGGGTACTCAAGGATAAAATAGTTGTTTACAAAGTGACAGTTTATTATGACTTTGTTCACTATGGATATTTCATGGAAGGGTCAAATAATATTATTAGAGTCTTAAAATATAATTTATTAATAAGGTCTAGAGTGCAAATATATTTTTATAGTGGTATTAAATATAATTAATAGTAACTTTGGACTTGTCAAGAGTTGACAGAAAAGCCCAAGGCCCCATTGGAGCTAGTGTCTTATTGGTCATTTTTAGTCTCATTCCAAGCCACACACTAAAACTCAATTGGAAAGGCCCAATAGGCCTACCCAATTAGATAATTAGTTAGTTATAAAGAGAGAAACATACAAAATCTTTTATTAGAAAAAGAAAGACATCATTGTAAAATGATGTGTATGTGTGAGTGAAGCAACTCAATTATTCTCCCTTAGAAACTGATTGAGAGACCACACTTAGTAAAGCCACTCAATTATTTTCCATTGAAAATTGATTGAGAGACCACACTTCTTGGGCATAAAGTGGAATTGGAGTGAAGATTAAAAGTGTTCCTAAGTACTTCTAATCTTTTGTTTTGAATTTCACCGCACCAAGGTACGCTATCTTATTCTTAAATTCTGAAATTTACATTGTGCATGTTATCAATCATGAATGATATAGATTCATGTGTGTTGCTTCCGCTGTGTGTTTTGTATGAGATACAAAACCAGATTTTCCAACAATTAGTATCAGAGGCAGGTTTTCATCTCATGCTTGTATAATATGTGATTGAGTTTTAGAATTTAAGAAAACCGTTATCTTGGTGTTTTAATTTTCTGCATTATTGTGTCCTTGAATGTGTTCATTTGTGTAGACATGGTTTGATAATCATGTTTTTTGAATTTATGTTATTAGCGTTGGAATTCATATGCCATGATTCATATATGTGATATATAAATTGAAGTTCCATAAACTTCTAGATGATTTATATATATATATATATATATATATAAATATATGCACCAAGCCATTACAATTAAGATATGGATCCACTCAAAGAAAGTAGTTATTGCCCAAGAGAAATTCCTTATAAAGAATTTCGTTGCCAAGGATAATTGCTCATGATGATAACCATTGTATTGCATTGGTTTGTTCGAAATGGATATCTTGGCTATATGTAAAGGTGTCGTGTCTTAATAGTTGGCTGGATATGGTTATTGAATCTAAGGTTAATAAATGTCAAGTACATGCACTTTGACATTGCACCGCTTGGACATTAAATATGGATTCATACATATAAAGATTGTGAGCAGACGGTAATGTATAGCATTGTTAAGTTTCAAACAGAAAAACTTAACAAGTTGGCGCTGGAATCATAATAGTGCAATAAATGCACCGTTTGACTTTTATATTGGCGTTGGGATTTAAATACTAGAACTTGACAAGTAATGAAACATATTTGTGTGTTTTATTTCTTGGATGGTAACGTTGCTTATTTCCCTTGGTCAATTTTGTTCTATTATTTTGATAGTAAGACATGGTATCCATTATGTTTGTTGACCATTTTATAAACATGCATAGATGTTAGTCTAGTGATATATATATATATATATATATATATATATGATCAAACAGTATTTAAATGCTAGAATTAATGTTATCCTTTAATGAAATTTATTCCTAATGAGATTAGGATTATGTTATCAAGGGTTTCTAGCATATTAGGGTTCTTGATAATAATCTTGAAAACCTTAATGTTTGATCTATGAGTCTTCATTGATAAAATCAAATGGCGTTTGGTGCAAAAACAATGAAGATGTCAAAAACAGTTACTTGAAAATTCTGGAAAAATTTGGTTTTGCGAGTTTCAATCTATCAAGAATTCCTTTCGATCGATCAAATGTACTTTTCGATTGATTGAAGAGGAATCTAGAATCGATCAAGTCAGGTAGAAACTCTATGATGAAATTCTTCATTGTCTTAATCGATTGAGAATTCCCTTCAATCGATCGAATGTTAATTTCGATCGATCGAATAGGAATTGAGAATTAATCAAACGAGGCAGAAGCTTTGTGATGAACTTCTTCATTTTTCGATCGATCGAGTAATAGGTTCGACCGATCGAAGGCACTGAATTTTGAATTTTCACTTATTTTTGACTAAGTGTTAAAACTTTGATAAAAAGCAAAACTATGTGATTAATTTTATAGTCCTTAAAAGTTAAGGACATTTATTAATCGTTATCTAACTAAAAGACTTAATGAGATCAAAGATGTTAGTTAAATAGAACTCTAAGTCCTAAATTGTATTATGATTAAAAGTCCTTAATTTATTTTAATTAGAGGTTTTTTAATGAGATTAAAATTCTAATTAAAAGGTATATAGTTTCTAATGAGATTAGAATCATTTATTTAGTAAATTAAGGATAGAGTTCTATATAACTAATTTTTGATTCATTAGTGTTTAAGGAATCCTAAATAGTTTAGGACTTCTATTTTAGTTGGTGATTCTAATGAGATTAGAGTCTTCAATAAGTGCAAGGTTATTAGTTGTGATGAGATCACAATTATTTAAGAAAAACCCAAATAACAAGTGGGAGTGCTAAAATGACCCTTTTGTTAAGTTTATTGTAATGTGAATAGATACCTTGTCTTGACTTCGAGTCTTGCATTCCAAGCGGAGGTTATTTATTTCACTGATTATATGATTAAACTTCTTTGTGATTGCGTGAATGTTCATTACGCTATTGTGACGTGACTTAGTAACATCACATTGAATTTAAACAATTAAACACATTTGATGTGTAGGGTTAAAATTGTGATAAGATCACAATGATTTCAAGACAATCCACTAGTTTTAAAATTTCTAGTGTGAGAGAGATACAAGGGTTGGATCTCACGGCCTCCATTGTCGGTTCATAGTAATGTGGGTAAGCACCTCGTCTTGGTGTATATGCCTCGCAATCCCAAAAAATGGTGTTTACTTCATAGTACTACAAGATTAAACTTACCCGTTTATAGTAGTGTGAACAAGCACCTCGTCTTGGCGTACATGCCTCGCGATCTTAAAGAAGGGTGTTTTGTTTCATGGTACTACAAGTTTAAACACTATAAAGGGAGATGAAATGTGGCTACACATGATTCTAGATAATGGTGTACACTAGACTAAGTGTAATGTTAACCTCTCAAAGAAGCTATGTCATTATTACTTAGAGGCTGAAGGAAAAGCGGCTGTTTGGTAAGAGTTAACATGATAGCATTAATAATGAGAATATTTCTCACCTAATCATAGTGATTGGAATAAACTCGCTACCAAGGAATATTAATAGCAGGATTGGGTTGTCGTTGCACCTAATATAATATGGTTTTAGTTATATAGTTATGGTTGCAAAATATAATGTCCTGGTATTTAAGTTCATAGTCTCAAAATAAAGTTGTCATAAAATTTTGTTCTCTAACTACTATTTTAATAGAATCACATTAACTAAGAAATAATTTTGGATATGGTGCTTTAAGGAGCTGAAGTACATATTTATGTTTCGATTCAGCATTATCATCATTTCCTGTACATGATGTATTTATGGAAGATAGCTTATGATGTGATCATAGTCTCCACAGAAATGCTAAATGTTACATTGGTTTCTATCTTAATTGTACTAAAGCATGAGATGCAATAGTTAGTACTAGATTTAGTCTTTATATTAAGTCTAAATGAGATGTTTGGTATGAATCATATTGAGTGCTAAGAAAGGCTTAAGGAGTTCCAATTCTATATCATTTTATGAAAATGTTGTATAATTTTAAAATGAATTGGAATTCTTGGAGGTAGAGATTAAGTATTAATCTCATATGTATATGATCCATAAGTCCTTGTTATGTTAGAATCATTTGATCAATTTAGATTTTTTTGAAAATAAATAAATTCCTTTTATATTATTTGAATCGATAAGTTTGTTCTGCACAACGGAAGACATCCCAAAAGCTAAGGCTAGGATCAATATGATTTAATTCAAATTCTTAGCCTAAACCAAAAGGTAAAGGTGGTAAGAATAGGAATTATAATACCAAATAGTTGGACATGCTAGTTGCCCTGGTAGTTGCCAAAAGGAAATTAGACTTAAAAGTATGACCAAAAGGAAATTGTTTTCGTTTTGGTAAAGCTAAGCATTGTCCATGATTGACTTTTAGATGAAAGTTTATATGTTTTAGTTTTTAAAGAGAAAGTTTCATCTTTTGGTATTGTATGTTTTGGCACTTATGTCTAGATCTTATTAATCTAAATGATATTCAAGATTGGTGAAAGATGGGCTTTTAGAACCATTATTTTGTTATATTCACAATTTATGAATTCTATTTAGAGGATAATATGATCTAAGGCTCCTTTTCATAAAAGAATAAAGTTCTAATGACTTCTTTAAGTCAGTGCATACATAAAGGAGGAATAGGGCTCTTTTAAATGTAGAATGTTCTAGAAGAAAAATGTCAGAATTTGTTGTAAGACAACTATAAAATACATTTAGAAATGAGATGGTTGTATTAATTACACCACAAGACATTATTCTATAGATAACTATTACACGGTACAATATTATAGTGGGAGGATTATCAATTACCAACAAATTCATACTTTTGGAATAAACTTTTGAAGTTATTTCACAAGGGTATGAATTTGATCCTCAGTCCTACGTAAAGGCAATAGATGATATGAATATGAATTACTGGATCAAGGTTATGTGAATAGAATTAGATTCTATTTAAAGTCTAGAACTTGTAGAGGCGCCTAGTGACATTAAGTCTATTATTTTCAAATAGGTCTACAAGTAAATGAGATTGATAGATTTGAAGGTACAAACCTTCAAATTCAAGACTAGTGGCGAAGAGATTTATTCAGAAGGAAATGGTTTGACTATGAAAAGATTTTTTCACCAATAGTCAAGTTTGACCCTATCTAGATTCTCTTATCCATTATATTTCATCTGGATGAAATATGGCAATGGATATCAAGAAAGCTTCTTTTAGTAGCAATCTTGAGGAAAACATCTATATGATGTAACTAGACTTGTTCATAGCAATGAACCAGTAGTGTTTAGTATGTAAGTTGCTTAAAGTCTATTTATGGACTAAAGCAAGCATCTAAATCATAAAATATCATTTTTGATCAAGCAATCAAATTGTTTGATTTTGATCAAGTATTAAAAGGCCTTATGTATGTAAAAGCTATATAGAATAATTAATTTCTTAATGTATGTTGATGACATTCTAATCATTTAGAATGATGTAGAGTTATTGTCATCAATGGAGATTTTTTGTTGTCTAGTCCAGTTTGATATAAAGAACTTGGGAAAGATTGGTCATATCCTAAGAATTTAAACTTTGTTAAAATTCAGAAATTAGGATGTTGGGTCTATCTTATACTACTTAAATAAATTAGATTTTAGCCAAGTATAGCATATAATACTTCAAGAAATGATTATTTCCTTTTAAGTTTGAAGTTCCTTTATATAGGACTATAGTTCTAAGACATATATAAGGAAGTGAATATTAAGACAGTTCCTTATTCTATATCAATAGAAAGTCTTTATGCTATGCTATACACTAGGCTAAATATCTATTTTGTGGTGGGCATGGTAAGCAAATATCAATTGAATCTAAGATTACTTAATTTAGTGGAAGTAAAGCATATACTCAAATATCTTAGGAGAATGAAAGATTATATGCTTGCCCACCAAAGTGAGGATTTGATCGTTACTGGTTGTACAAATATTGACTTATAGCTTGATTGTGATTCATGAAGTTGGACTTCAGGATATGTGTTCATCCTAGGTGGTGAAGATACACATTAAGTGTAATTATTATCTCATTAGAAAGATATGAGTACGTGAGATGTAGTAGTGGAAAAGATAATTTATGCAATAAATCTAGCTGAAACTTGCTTCCAAACCTTGCCTTAGAGTGATTATGAATTACTCTAAAAGGAAATAAGTGTCGGATATATGGTAAATTGTCTTTGAGGGCAAGTGGGAGACTGATGGAGTTTATGTCCTAAAAATCCAATTTATTAGCATGTTATAAATAATTAAATTATTTAATTATATGAGACTATTTATAATTGAACTAATGGGACATTATTATAGTCCATGAGATGCATTGTATGTGATTTAGCCGCAAAAGATGTAAATCACAAGTTCCTTGTAAACTCAAAATGTAGTTCGTAGTCGGTAATGAGATTGGGCATTTCCTCTATGAAGACTATAACACATCAACTAAGATGATTTGCCTTGATCATGGAAGTGGAGACTTCTTGTTGATGTGTTGATGTGTCTTAAGAGTTAAGATATATTGAACTGGGCCGCTGTGAGATTAATTATTCAATCAACAACTATCACCTGAATAATTAATCTCACGACTTCTAATTTCATAGACTCTTAATCCTGAGAAGGTAGTGAACCCGATCATGAAATGTAGGTTACTTTGATATATCAGAAGTGAAATATAATATTTATGTTCAAAACCTCAGTATGTTAGGTAATCACACGTAGTGTTGAGGGAACACATATTCTCAAGATAAAATCTATAATCTCTTTTTATAGAGACACGAAATATCCCCTTGAGATAAGTGTAATGGGAATTGGTTTTTCAGGGCCCCCACTTTAGGAAAGAGTTACTTAAGCTTATATTTATTGAAATTGGATTTTAATAAATGTGAATAATTAAAAGATTAAACCGGATACTCAAGGATAAAATAGTTGTTTACAAAGTGACAGTTTATTATGATTTTGTTCACATGAATATTTCATAGAGGGGTCAAATGATACTATTAAAGTCTTGAGATATAATTTATTAATAAAACCTAGAGTGCAATTATATTTATATAGTGATATTAAATATAATTAATGGTAATTTTGGAATTGTCAAATGTTAACAGAAAAGCCCAAGGCCCATTGGAACTAGTGTCTTATTGGTCCCACTCCAAGCCACACACTAAAACCCAATTGGAAAGGCCCAATAGGCCAGCCCAATTAGATAATTAGTTAGTTATAAAGGGAGAAATATACAGTATTTTTTATTAGAAAAAGAGAGACATCATTGTAAAATAGTGTGCATGTGTGAGTAAAGTCACTCAATTATTCTCCCTTAGAAACTGATTGAGAGACTACACTTCTTGGGCTTAAAATGGAATTGGAGTAAAGATTAAAAGTGTTTCCAAGTACTTCTAATCTTTTGTTTTGAATTTCACTGCACTAAGGAATGTTATCTTGTTCTTAAATTCTGAAATTTACATCGTGCATGTTATCAATCATAAATGAAATAGATCTATGTTTGTTACTTCTGCTGTGTGTTTTGTATGAGATACAAAACCAGATTTTCCAACACCTTCATTGTCCTTCTTAACTTCACGAGTTGGGCCTTCTTTTGTCAATGCCTATGGTCTTTCTTTACTTTTCATGGAATGGGTTTTCTTGTCTAAATTTGGTCCTCAGCAACTATTTTGTTAAGGTTATTTTATCATTTTTCCTATAATCAATACTTTTTTGTTAATATTATTGAAAACATGTAATTAAGCTTGATAATTGCATTAATAATAATAACAATAATGATGTTGTTGTTGTTGAAATTCATGGAGAGAAATTTATCAAATTAAAAATTTCACAAAAAAAAATTGTCAAGAGAGAGATATTAAAATGTTCATTACCAACAATATCAATACTAGACAATCCATTATAACAATTAAAAAATTTCTTATCCAAAAAATTAAAAACCAACATAGAAATAATAAAATATTGTTTACAACGCACAAATGGACTGAGCTATCTTGTCGGAAACAAATTTTATCTTCTCATCTTGTATATTCTCAACGTTTGTCTTTTTGCTACTACCTTCTATACTACTATTGCTTCTTGGCCTATCCATGTCATGCATATCCCAATTAAATCTCTCACCCTCCTTATCATGTTATCTAATAAAATTATACAAAACACAAGTAGCAACTATAATGTTTCTTTGGTGCTTATTGTCATAAGATGACATTTGCTTCAAGATTTTCCATCTATTCTTTCACACTCCAAAAGTTCGCTCCATCACACTTCTAAGTAATGAGTGAAAATAGTTAAACCCCTCATCTAGGTGATTCTATTGACCAGCTCTTCAAAAATTTTAAAGATGGTACCTTTATCCCTTATAAGGTGACAAATATCATTTCCTTAAATGATGTCCAGCATCAACTAAATAATATTTTCCTAGTAAAAGAAAAAAAGTAACATATAAGATGTACATAAATAATATCCATACATATTTAATTTATAAAAATTTTATATACCTGGTGGTGGTTTTGGAAAGTTGACAAATTCTTGACGGATAGCATCTAAGAAAATATGTGTATCATGTACTACACCTTTTCATCCAACCAAACCAAATGTGAAAAGTAAATCAAAATCATATGCCACCATCACATTAAAAGATGGCACACCCTCTTTTGTCCTCTCCAACAACAACTTGGATATGTGTATTGTCAATGGCAACAATACAGTCTTAAAATATAATATAAATTTTAGTTAGTAAATAATCCTAACAAATATTAGAAGCAAATTAGAATGAACGAAATAAATACCTAAAAGTGTGGCATGTACAATGGATTCTTTTGTATATGTCTTGGAACTATACTAAATGTAGGCTTGATAATATCCATTGACATTATGTTAAGGCGTTTCAAAACACTATATAAATGTCTATGTACAGTCTCCCTAGAATGTTAGAATCTGTCTTGAACTAATCTGTTACATACTCCTTGTCCAAGTATCATCAAACATACATCTATTGACTCTTAAGCCTAATATGCCTTGTATGCCCAAGTTCATATGTATATTGTAAAACATTACACAATTGAAGGAAAACATACGGCTTCATGGTGACATTTTGCGTAATACACTCTTAATTGTAAAAGCAAAAGCATTGCAAAACACTCTTTAACTGTAAAAGCACTTCGGAACAACATTAAGCATTAAGTAATACACTCTAACAGCTAAAAACAAATAACATCAAGCATCTTCAAATTTTTTGCATGGAACCAATTGTACCCAAATATTGTTTCAAATAAAAAAAATTTTCTAGTAAAAAAATGAAGGTAAAATCTAATCTCAGAGCAACAACAACTTGAAATTTTCTTCAAACCCATCTACTATTCAACAAGAAAAAAACTAACCCCATTAAATCCAAATGGTTTTGATCAACCCTATCTATCTAGATTAAAAAAAAAAAAAAAAAACTTCACAACCAGTGAAGAAACAGTAGCAGCAACAACAACTTGAATTTTTTTTTCAAACTCATCTATTATTCAACAAGAAAAAACTAATCCCATCCAATCCAAATGGTTTTGATCAACTCCATCTATTTGGAATTGTTTTAAAAACTTCACAACTAGTAAAGAAACAGCAGCAGCAACAACAACAAATCTCTCAATAGTTCTAATATTTTGAGTTAATTAGTCATCTAAACTAACATGCAAAATTCTAAATCAATATCATAATTTTAGAGATGGGTAATGGAGAATGTTTACCTGGAAATCGTGATGAAGAACAACGACGATAATTGGAGAGAGCAACTGAGCAATAACAGAGAAGAAAGAAGCAAATATCGTGAAATTGATGAGAAGAGAACCAAGGACCGAGGATATACACACACGAGGAAGGGATAGGCTGGTATTTCAGTCATAAAGCCTGAAGTTGAGGCTAATTTGGGTTTTCAGCCGAAACAATTAGTGGCAACCCAATCTTCCTAATCGTGCGATGTTGGAAAAGTAGTGGAAAATTGCATTTTTAGAATCGTGAAAATCAGCAGAATTGACAACGCAATCTCGTAGATATCGCTTAACCAAATGTATGCCCAAAATTGCGATTCGCTAAGCTGCCATTTTGAGCAATTTAAATGCCTAAACAGACAGGCTTCTAGTATCTAATAGTAATTTTTAAAATTATATACCTAATAACAATGTAATGAGAAATTTAGTGTAACTAATATCATAAAAATTGTAAGAAAAAACTATTTAAATACCTTCAAATGTTTTTATCACCCTAATATCCTTAATGTTAATAACTCAAGCTAATATGGATAGCTTTACTGCAATTACACGCCAGTAAATAAATAAAAGAAGAAGAAGAAAAAGAAAGAAATGTTATGAACCAACCAAATATAACAATCCTTCCTAGAATGTTTTTTGATAATGAATAATCCTAGAATTTGATATCAAAGATTACTGGAATCACACATTACAACGCGACCAAACGGCCCTAAATCAGGCTCCATAAATACGTAGGTCCAACATGGTTGCATCAAAGATTGTAATGGCGTCGCTGTCGCTGACCCACCGTCGTGCTCTAACGTGCGCCGCCACAGCCTCAGCCGCTTATCCTGCGCGCCTGGTCCCACACCCACCGGACCTCATCAAGTGGGTCAGGAAGGAAGGTGGGTTCGTGCACCAGGCTGTGAAGATAGCACAGCAGCACGAGGAGACCGTTGGTCTTGGACTCGTTGCCTCCGAAGATATCCCAAAAGGTTCTGACCTTATTGCTCTTCCTCATCACATTCCTTTGAGCTTTGAATTCGACCACTCTGTTTTGTCCAACTTGGCTCGCAAAGTTCCAGGTATGGCCTTTTGTTTTTGTTTGTACATTTATTGCTTCAATTTGTGTTAAAGATTTTTTTTTTTTTATAATATGTTTTGGTTTCTGGTATCTGCATTTTACCATTTCTTCAAAGTTATAGACATAGAACTTAATTGGGTTCCTTTAGAAATTCTTATGTGGATGATAATGGCTGATCTTGTATTAGATTTGTTTCAATTTTGACTCAAACAGTGTATACTATCTTTATTTTAGAGGAAAGTGATGTACAATGGGCTAAGCATGGAAATTCCATAATGTGGACTTCTTTTTCATTTCAATAGTGAACTTAAATATCGTATTGTTACTAACAAAGAATCTATTAAGATTGAACTGGGGTTACTTTTCCCCTAATTAAACCATACGAATGTAGGGACTGGGTTCTATGTCTCTATGGTTCAAACTGGTGTTCTAGGAAGTCCAATTGAAGTTAATTTATTGTATAAAATACTAGCTGATTGGTATAGGAATGTGGGGTTGTCCATTGCATTAAATGCTCAAAATACTGGTGTAGCATTTAATGAGTTTGATTTTGTCATAAGATTGTCAACACTAGTGTAAAAGCTAACGGTAAGTGAACATGGGTACTCTGTTTTGTAGCCTTAGTTTTGATTTGATCTTTGGTTCTCAAAATTTAAGGCTCTTGTCAACTTAAATTCTATTGTGTTTCGTAAGCCAGTTAACCTTGTGGACTACAATTTTGAGAAGTATAAACTTATTGTCACAGTTCTTAATGACCAAACTTTCAGTTAAACTCGGTCACTTGACCATTATTAATGATGAATGTTCCTAAGTTGTGGCTAGTTTAGACACCAATTCAGTAAATCAACCAATATCCTTGCATATTTTAGATAATAGAAAACCACCAAAATTTCTAGTTCATGTTAGGTCCATATTTATCATGATAAAAGTAAGACTTAGACCTTGAGGCTAAGTTTTTCTTGAATATTTCTGGGCTCCACTGACACTGTGACCCATAGTTAATGTTCATTATTTTATCAAATAATATTTGCTAGGCTCCACCTAGGCTAATTAATACTTTAATACTTCTAATATATGCGTTGGTTTCATGTTTGTATTGTAAAAATATGGCATGAAATATCTAGATGAATGATGATGTAAAAGCAGCCTGCTTTACATCTGAACCCGAAAGTATTAGCAATAGAATTATTACATGATGAGGAATTTCTTGGATAATGTTAACGTATGCTTTTTGGAGTAATTAGAGCATATTTAGAGAGTATTGTAGCTGTCAGGTTTCTGGACTGACTTCAATCATGAGAGTTTATAAGGACTCATTTGCATTTAGTGGAACGAGTATTCTCTTTTACTAGACTTGGGGAAGTTAGAGCTTATAACTCCTAGGAGTTTGTTGAGAATGTGTAGACTTTTCTTTTAGTTCACTCTTATTTTCTCCTTTGTATTTGATGAATTTGGTGCTCATTGCTTTAGGTTTCATGAAAGCACGTCCCTATATGCATATCCAAATTATGTTAATGTAGAAGGTGGTCTTTTGAGTGATATCGATGTGCATGTATATATTCCTTTCTAGTGAACTTTCAGTAGGGATTATGCTGTGAGAGGAGACTGATATTCTATCTTTAATCCATTAGAAAGTAGCTAAAATGAATAGAGAAATGCTTACAATAGTTGTAATAATTTCATTATGTGTAAATGACAATTTGGGTAATGGTAGATTATGAAAGTGGAATAGAGATGTGTTTGGAAATGTGGGGATCAAAAAGAAGTCAGTACTAGGGATGATAATGAAGGTAGATACAAAAGAAGCAACTGACTCAATATCTTCTTAAGACCAAGTGAGAGAGATGATGTTGTGAATTGAGAAATAAATTGATAATGTAGACAATTCGAGATGACTAATCTCCTAAACTTTTTTTTTGATACGTAATAAGACTTTTATTCATCCAGCAAGAACAAAAAAAAACAACAAATACAAGTGTTCATGATGGTGAACACACAAGAAACAGCAGACAAAAGACAACAAAAAAGAAAGAAAGAAGGCAACTCAAGGGGCACTTCTAAGGGAAGAAAGAAACTCCAAAACAGAAGAACAATTTGAAGAACCCCAGCACCTAGCCCAATCAAAGAGAGTATTCTGGCTGAGAGCTTGTAATTGTACAAGCGTTCTCTCCAGATCCTCGAAAGAACGCCGGTTTCTTTCCAACCAAATAACCCACATCAAATAGCCAAGAACCATATTCCATATGTCCGAAGAAAATTTCCCCAACCAATTACTCCAACAAGCCACCAAACCCTCCACTGAACCTGGCATGACCCATTGGATCCCAAAAGCTTGCAACATATGCACCCACAAAGTATAAGCTATAGGACAATGGATGAGAAGGTGGTCCACAGATTCCGCCGAGCTGCGACACATACAACACCTATTCACCAAAGGGAGGCCTCGGATCATCAAATTATCCAAGGTAAGAATACGACCATGGGCAGCTGTTCACAAGAAAAAAGCCACCCTCTTAGGAACCTTGACTTTCCAAATCCCCTTCCAAGGAAAGCAAGAATGGGATGTACCCCTGATCTTGTAATAGAAGGACCGAATATCGAACTTCCCATTCCCATTAAGACACCAATGAGGTCTATCACACCCAATGCCTCTTGGGATACGAGACTGAATGAGATTTAGGAAAGATAAAGCAGCCTCAAATTCCCTCTCATGGAAGTTCCTATAAAATCTCACATTCCAAAATCTAATACTCCCAACCTCCTGATTATCTAACAAATCAGAAATACAGGCTTCCTTGTCAGTGGAACACTCATATAACTGAGGATATAGCATTTTAAGGGAGGCATCCCCGACCCACCTATCATGCCAAAAATGAATACGAGAACCATCACCCACCACAAAGGCCTAGTGCTTGGAGAACCTCTCCCACCCGAACTTAATACCACGCCAAAGGCCACACCCATGGGCCCTTCTACACGCTTTTGATGTCCACCCCCCTTGGCCCTCACCATATTTGGTGGCAATAACCCTCCGCCAAAGACTAGTTCCTTCAATGCCAAACCTCCATAACCATTTCCCTAACAGAGCTTGGTTGAAGTGAACTAACTTCCTAACCCCTAAACCACCCATCTCTAGAGGTAAACACACCTTCTCCCAAGCCACCAAAGAACGATTGGAACACTCCTCCGAAGACCCCCACAAAAATCTTCTCTGAATACGCTCCAATCTGTCAGCCACGGCTACCGGGATAGTAAATAAGGATAGATAGTAAGTGGGAAGACTAGAGAGAGTACTCTTCAAGAGAGTAAGTCTACCGCCCTTAGACAAATAAAGACGTTTCCAACCTGACAGTTTCTTCTCCATCTTCTCCAAAATAGGGTTCCAAATGGATGGAGTCTTGAAAGAGGTGCCCAAAGGCATGCCCAGGTATTTCATGGGAAGGAAACCCACCCTACAGCTAAGAATATTAGCTAAATCCTCAATGTTGTCAACCTCCCCCACCGGGACAATCTCACTCTTCCCCACATTAATCTTTAAACCAGTAAAGGCTTGGAAGCAATACAAAGCCAGTCTAATAGCCAACAGCTAATCTCTGGAAGCATCACAGAACATAATAGTATCATCTGCAAAAAGCAAATGAGATATGCGAACCCCAATAGAGTTAACTAGACCCACCTGAAAACCACAAAGCAGCCCACTTTCCTCAGTTTTCTTAAGGATCCGAGATAAAACCTCCATAATCAAGAGAAACAGGAAAGGGGACAACGGGTCCCCTTGCCTCAGCCCACGAGAGCTACCAAAAAAACTTGAGGGAGAACCATTCACAAGAACCGAGAATTGAACAGTAGAAATGCAAGCCTTAATCCACTCCCTCCACTTCGTCCCAAAGCCCATCCTATCCAACAAATAAAGAAGGGCATCCCAATTTACATGATCGTAGGCTTTTTCGATATCCAATTTACAAACAACACCCGGGGAATTACACTTCAATCTACTGTCCAGGCATTCATTCGCAATTAAAATCGAGTCCAAAATTTGTCTTCCACCAACAAAGGAATTTTGGGACTCTGAGATCAATCTATCCAACACCACCCTCAGCCTATTCGCCAACACTTTAGACATTAGCTTATAAACACTGCCCGCCAAGCTAATTGGCCGAAAGTCCTTAATATTGACCGCATTAGATTTCTTAGGAATTAGGGCAAGGAAAGAAGCATTAAGAGACCTTTCAAAAGCTGAATACCTATGAAAATGCTTGAAGACAGCCATCGCATCAGCCTCCACCACCCTCCAACATTTGTGAAAAAATGCAATGGTGAACCCATCCTGACCAGGGGCTTTATCCCCCTCCATCTCTGCCAGCACTTGGAAGACTTCTTCTTTCGAGAACTCCCTCTCAAGGGACAACCTGTCATCCTCCCCAATACTAGCAAAATCCAACCCGTCCATAGTTGGACGCCACGTGTCAGTCTCAGTATAAAGATCCTAATAAAATTGGACCACCTGAGACCTCACCGCAGGTTCGTCCTCATACAAAACACTATCCACCTCAACACTGCTAATAAGATTGGCTCTTCTATGAGAATTTGCTAATCTATGAAAAAAACGAGTATTATTATCACCTTCCTTAACAAACAAAGCCCGGGACTTTTGTCTCCAAAAAGTCTCTTCCATGGAAGCTAAAACTTCAATCTCACCTTTAATCTGAATACGGTGAGCTTGATCCTCAAGCGAAAGGCCCAGAATATCTTCCTTGGCATCCAAACCCAATAATTCAGACAACAAGCTCTTCTTCTTAAAAGCCAAATCACCAAAAACTTCCTTGTTCCACTTTTTAAGGTCTACTTTAAGAGCCTTTAATTTTTGAGCCAAAACAAAGCTAGGAGATCCCGTAAAGAAATAATTATTCCACCACTGATAGACCCCCCTCAACCTTTAGCCACATATTCTCGAACTTAAAAGCACAACGACCCCTCCCCACAACACCAGCTTCCACCAAAATCGGGCAATGATCTGAGATAACACGGGGAAGCACCCTTTGGGACACATTTCCAAAGTGATCCTCCCAATCAGCAGTGACCAACGTCCTGTTAATGTGAGACATAGACGTCGGTTCGGAATCCCTAAACCAAGTGAAAGACGCCTCCTCTAATGGCAAATCCACTAGGAAATTATTCTCTATGAAGTCCGAAAATGCAAACATGGCTGGGCTGAAAGAGACACAGCCAAGCCTCTCACAGGGATATCTAATAACATTGAAGTCCCCAAATAAAAACCAGGGTTTGTTCCAACGAGTATGCACCCTAGATAACTCCTCCCACAAATCAGCCTTGATCAGATCTGAATTTGGACCATAAATGCCAGAACAAACCCATTCAAAACCATCCAAAACACTCCTAAAAAGAACACTGACCGAGAACTGGCCAACCAACACATCCAATTTCTCAACCACCCGCTTATCCCAAATCAGCAGAACCCCCCCAGATGATTGAACCGCATCCAAAACAGCCCAATCAGTGAAAGGACTACCTGATAAGCTTCTCAAGACAGCAGAGTTAACCGAAGAAAGCTTAGTTTCCTGAAAACAAATAATATCACACCTCCATTCCTTAAGGAGATTCTTGCAAACCTCTCTCTTTCGGGGATTATTCAACCCCCTAACATTCCAAGAAAGAAGTCTTAAAGACATTAATCACCACTACTAGCCCCCTGACAGTTCGACGAACCTCTATAACGAAAAGAGGACCTATCGTAATTAACTGTGGATATTAGACCCCGAAGTTCTCTAAGACCTCTCTGACCTGAATTAGAGGGTCTTCAAACACACCTCTCATTCACAATCTCAAGACAATCTTGTTCCAACAGACGAAATAAAGCCACACACTGAGCTTCATACCGTACAATAGGAAAACTCACCATTTTGCAAAAACGTCTCATCATATTGGACACCCATTCAGACTGATCACCCGCATCATCCACCATGGTCAACACCCTATCCTTCACTGCCTTAGGATCCCACCGAGACAGCGGTACACACTCCAGCAGACCACTCTCTTGCCCCCCACTGCCACAAGGGCCAGATACCACCTTATTGTGCTCCCGAGGGAGAAGCAAGAGCTTCGACCCCCTATTAGGCGACCCCGCCTCAGTCACACCTCCCGAAAGCCTCTCGCAAATGATTGAATCACCCCCGTCGATCACCTCGGTCTGAGACTCCGGAAAAATATCATCCATTTCCTCCGCGGACCACGAGTCTCCCTCTCTACCCAAGTTAGCCAAGATAGAAAAAGGATTTGAGTCAACCCACCGAGGAACCAGAGACGGGTTCGACCCAGAGCCCACAAACCCATGTTCCCCATGGTGTCGCGACCCCGTCGAAGGAACCAGAGTGACGGGATTGACTTCCCTTACTGGCTGCGCCGCCACCGGGAAGACTAATGGCTTCGTAGCTTGATCGGGGATGGGAAGCTGCAGTTTGACCCCGATCGGATCCCTGGTCCTCTCCAAGACCACCGATGACTCCAACGGAAGCCTTGAGCTCTCACCCACCTCATGAACACTAGGAACACTAAAGATATTCACGCCCAAACCACCAGGATTATTAACCTCTATTTGGGCCTTATATTTCGGGCTGGCTAAATGGGCTTTGTTTTGTTCAAAAACTTTATTTAAAGTCCCAGGCCCACTTAATTTGGGTTTATGAGGCTTATGTGGGTTCAGCCATGAGACCACGCATTTACCCCCATCCGAAATAGACACCCTTAATGCCAGGTCGGCAGTATTCAACTTAAACAGAAAATCACGCGTGGGTCTTCCATTCCTAGTAGTTACAGACACTCCAGAACCTCCCTGCAGCACGTTATTTCCCAAACCAGCTCTAGTATTTTCAAAATCCCTGATTTTACGCTGGTTACCAACTTTGAAAGAAAAATTCCCGTTCTGTCCACCACCATCCGTTTGGCCACCACCTGCTTCCTCGTCAGAAATCCTCCCTTTCACCCAAACAGAGTTTGGACCTGATAGAAAACTCCCCAATTCTTTGGAAAACAAGCACCACCCCGACCGGTTCAAGCTCGCAGGTACCATGACACAACCACGACGAGCTCCACCGTAATACACAGCAATCTCCACAAACAATCCAGCCTTATTCGACCTTCCCCGGAATTCGAACAACTTATTGTTTTCTCTATAACGTTTGCACAGAACATCCGTTCCTGGAATCCAATCCCGGATATCAGCGAAGCATGAGAGAATCCATTCCAATCCCTTACGACCCAACCAAACAGAACTTTTAAAGTTCCGTCGACTTTCAAGAACTGCATAAGAATCAACCCGCCCACCGTCAAAAGAGAAGGAAAAGGTTTTGGAGTCTATGCGAAAAGAGTTGTTACGACCCCCTCTGCCCTGAAGAGATGGTTTA
The DNA here is from genome assembly GCA_032878915.1 of Castanopsis chinensis. Lineage (NCBI taxonomy): Eukaryota > Viridiplantae > Streptophyta > Magnoliopsida > Fagales > Fagaceae > Castanopsis > Castanopsis chinensis. The sequence continues at coordinate 42,101,169 of JAVQMG010000133.1, forward strand.
AGAGCTGAGTTAGGGAGGGGGAGAATGTTAGGTAGGGGTGTGAGTGGTTTGGTGGTGGTTGGTCTAGGCAGAACAGGTAGATGTAAGGGCCGGTCAGTCGCAGGTGGGATGGTCGGAGAAGGAGAAGGAGCGTGAGGTGGATATAAAGATTGATAAGGAAAAAAACCAAAAAGAGGTGGGAACAAAGAAGGAAAGGCACCAGGGAAAAGATGGGGTGGCTGGTTAACAGGCAATGGTAAAGAGGGGGGCAAAGAAGGGAAAGGTGGTGGCTGGGAGAAGGGGTGGGAAGGGGTGGGGAAAGGTGTCATCTCAGGTGGAATGGACTTCATCATCTAAGAAGACACATCCATGTTTTCCATTTTGGTGTATTTCTTATTCAGGGAAAACTAGATGTTACTAAAAATGATAATTTGATCTGGGGGCAGGGGACACAACAAAGACATTTTCATCTTGGACTCATCACATGAAAATTGAAGGAATGTCTATCTCCTAAACTTGAGAAAGGAAGAAGACATTTTTGGGTTAATTTTTTGCTTAATTCTCATTAATTCATTTAACGTACATAAATAGCCAAGGATGAGATAACCTCATCAACAAATCCTAAAACATAAGAACTAATCCTATACTAACACATTGGAATTAAATCAAATACGAACAAATAACAATACTAATCTATCTAGGAAGATTTATTCTATCACTAAACTAAATTCAAATAATTTATCCAACACTTGGGTCATAACATTCCCTTCCCCTTCAAAATGAATCTTGTCCTCAAGATTCCAAACATGGAAATAGATGTTTTCCCACACCATATCCTTCTTCCCCAATTGGAGAAAACTCGACTGCAAATCTTAAAGAGTTGAAGGATATGAATTCAAACCATGGATACTTGCATCAATTCTTTAATCATTTTTGTGAATAGGAAAGCCTTGATTTTCACATCCTTAAACTCATCTGGAATGAAAAATTCAATGTGTGAAATTAGTGTAGGTTTATTCAAAATTACAAGTAGATCCCTTTGATCTATTTTTTCTACTTCATTGATCATTTGATCTTCAAATGCAATTTTGATGGCAAGTGCTCCCTCCAACATATTACTTTCTTGAATTGTTGGTGGTTCTTTGATCATCACCACTTGAATTGTTGGTTCTTGAATATTGGATTTTTGAACAGGTTGGACAAGATTTTTGAATGAATTTTCCATAGGAGCCTCCATTGTTACTATCCAAAATTGATCTTGAAGGGCACATATGAACTCCACCTAATGCTAATCTATCTAGGAAGATTTATTCTTTCACTAAACTAAATTCAAATAATTTATCCAACACCTGGGTCATAACAGATGAGTTCACTAAAATGGAAAAACAAGGGCATTTGGAGGTCAACCTGTGTCAAAAATCAAGAGCATTGTGTACTTGTCCCCAAAAAAAGAAAAAAAAAAATCAAGAGCATTGTGGGTTGTGGCTAAAGGAAGGGTATATTAATGCAAGGTTTTTCCAAAAATGGACCAACTTTTCATATGCAAGCCATTTTCGTTGGTGATTTAAAGGTGGATGAGATAAAATATTCTGAATGTGGGTTGGTGAAGGAAGCAGTGACTCAGTTTTACTTGAATCTCTTTTCAAAGTTAGTTGAATGGAGGCCTAGGGTAGAGAGGCATTGTTTTCATCTATTTATGAAGATATAGGTGGGCAGAGAGAAAAGGAAGAAGTTTTTGGAGTCCTACAAGATATAGATGGTGACAATTTCACTGTGCATCTTATGGATTATCCGGCAAGAATTCTTGCAAAAGGGGTCATGTACCCGGGGTTTACTTTACAGGGGTGGGTACACGAAGTGGTCTCGCCTTGAAGAGTTTCCTCGTCATAAAAAAAAAAAAAGGGGGAGGGGGGGGGGGGGGGCGGTAAAGGAATGGTAGAATTTTGATGTTGTCGAATACCCTAATACAACAACAGCAAAGCCTTAGTTCCAAAACTTTGGGGTTGGCTTTGGATTCTCAATATACTAATAGTGGTCAGGGACATGTATCATTCTCGGGCATTTGATCTTATCTAAACTCATACTCTCTTGGTTATTTGCCCCCCTCTTTTTTTGACAATTATATTGTTGCAAGAAGTTGGGGGAGAGGGGAGAGGGGATAGGGGATTTGAACCTTCCTTTTCCTCATAAAAAGACCAAACAATGCCATTGAACTACAAGGCACTTGACAACTCATACTCTTTCTTACTCCCAATAAATGTCTTTTTTCACTACTTCTACTAGTGTTATTTTAGGCTATCCTCTACCTCTTTCGTCCCTTCAACTTAATTTTTTTTTTTCCAATAAAAAAGAAAAAAATCTCTGTCCTCTATGGTTGGATGAATACATTGGGTAGCATCCAATCATCTTTTCTTTCTTTCTTTCTTCTTCTTCTTCTTCTTCTTTTTTTTTTTTTTTTTCTTAGCTAACTAACTAGTTTGAATCAAATTATTTTTACGTTAAAAAAATTTAACAATTTTGGTTTAAAAGCTTGCATTCTTTAGAGTTTATCAAGCCTTTAGAAATCTTCATTTAACATTTAGAATATTAGGGATGCAAAGTTGAGTTTTCATAGGTAGGACCTTTTTTTTTTTTATTATTTACTTTAATAACACTAGTAGAAGTAGTAAAATGACATGTTAGATAAGGAGGTGATAGAGAGTGATTTTGGATCAGATAGAATGACAGAGCAGAATACATGTGAACAATCTTAACTAGTTCATTGAGTATCCATAGACGGCCCCATTATTTTGGGTCCAAGGCTTTGTTGTGATTGTTTTCTTTTAATTATTATTATTATTATTATTATTAAATATCCGGACCACCACACATCTGGGGGTTTTTTAGAGAAGAGGGGTTGGGGGAGGGGAGGGGGGTGGGTTGATGTCCAAGGTGTATTCCAGTATTCCACAATAATATGTCCTTTACTTGAGAATGTATGTTTGGCTATCAGGTAATGGTGCAAGGCATATAATAAAAAAAAAAATTCTTTGTTATTATCTTCTGTCCCGGAATCTGGCATACTGGATTTCTTGCAGAACATAAACATGACACTGCCACCCTTTAAGATTTGGTGATGGTTTAGACTCTTTAGAGGTCTCCGGCTCTAATATCATGGGATGTGTGAGTTAAATTATTAAGCAAAAAGAAAAAAAGGGGTTCACTTTGAAAACTTGTGTCTAGTGTTTACATTTTGTTATTGCTGTAATAGCTTTCTTCCCCCTTTTTAAAATTTTACTGATGGTATTGTCTGAGAAAATGTGGTTAAGTTGCCTATTCGGTATTAAGTTTAGCTGTCATTTGTCTACCTTTGTGTTATAGTATGTATAGCAATCTTCTCATAACATGAAATGCTACTATATGATAGCTAGTAGGTTTCCTTACTCAGTATAGGTTAGTAACTTCAAGTTGTGTAAATTAGGCTGTACTGAGTTTTGAATATGAGTAAATTGGACACTGTGGGAGCATTTGGCAGAGGAACTATGGGCAATGAAATTGGGTTTGAAGCTTCTGCAAGAAAGAGCAAAGGTTGGATCCTTCTGGTGGCCATACATCAGCAATCTCCCTGAAACTTACAGTATACCCATCTTCTTTCCTGGGGAGGACATAAGGAACTTGCAATATGCTCCTCTTCTTCACCAGGTATGTCATTTGAGCCAGCTTAAAAGACAAAATCATAATGTTTTAAAACCAAAACTGTGAACAGGCTAGGCAGGAAGCTGGAAAATCCACACAAATCCAATCTCTCTCTGTTCATAGAATGTGTTCCCTTGCTCTACTACCATTGCAGAATTCCTGTGTTATGCTTCTGCCCATGTTTTCTCTCAGTTATGTTTATTATATACACCTTTATTGTGTGACGTGAAACGTCAAAATGTCGCATATACATGTTGAACATGCATGAGATGGTAGGATTGTCGAATGTGTACTAGAGAGTGACTAAACATATGTAAAGGGTGTGCAACAAAGAAAGAAATGAGCATGTGGACTAATTCAGTATTAATCACTTTGCAAATTTGCCTTTTTGTTAAATGGATTAACAAAATTTGTGTAAGCACTTATGTGAGGCATACTGTGTTTCATGTACTCTTTGCTTTGCTCTAGAGTACAAAAGAAGCCAATGAGCTCTAGCTCAAATGGCAACTCCTCCCCTTCAAAGAGTAGGGTGGAGTGTGAGTTCAACACCCTCCCAAGTGTGTGTACCTACCAATAAAAAAAGAAAAAAAAAAAAAAACTATTCCATAAATTTAGCTGGCTCCTTATTTTAAAGTTAGGGAATTGGGCAATGCTGGTATTTAGGGACGTTTGTCTGTATCCAACACCTAAATCTGAGTTCTAATTTATCATCTGTTGAGATTCTTTGAGTACATATTGAATTTGCAATTTGCTTTAAAGATGCTAGCAATCTTCTTCTACCAGGTAAACAAGAGATGCCGGTTTCTTCTTGACTTTGATCATGAAGTCAGACATGCGCTTGAAAATCTAAAACCAGATGATCACCCTTTTGGTGGCCAAAATGTAGATGCATCCTCCCTAGGATGGGCAATGTCAGCAGTCTCTTCTAGGGCATTTCGTTTGCATGGTAAAAAGCTTCTAGATGGAACCCACAACAATGTTCCCATGATGCTTCCTCTCATTGACATGTGCAACCATAGCTTCAATCCGAATTCCCAAATTGTTCAAGAACAAGATGCAGGCAACTTAAAGATACTAGTAAAGGCATGCTGCTATCTTTTTTCTCTCCAATATTCTTTTAACCCATAAATCTTATTTTCTTATAAAAGTTGGATCACAGTTTTCTTTGCTGAACACCTCCCTCTCTATAAAACCAGGTTGTGGCAGAAACAGCAATCAAACAAAACGATCCTTTAGTACTTAATTATGGCTGTTTAAACAATGATCTTTTCCTGCTTGATTATGGATTTGTGATACCCTCAAACCCCTATGACTGTATTGAACTCAAATATGATGGAGCTCTTTTGGATGCTGCAAGCATGGCTGCCGGAATTTCTTCACCCAACTTCTCTGCTCCAGCTCCATGGCAGAAAGAAATTTTATCCCAGCTAAATTTAGATGGGGAAGCTCCCATTCTCAAGGTCTGTACTCTCCCTTAATATGATTTTTCCTCCCTTGGATTAATCTGTATCTAATTGAAATTTGTTTGCACTTACAATGGATTGAAGTAAGCTTTATTGTCTATTTTCTTCCTCAATTTTAGATCAAAGAAAATTCAAACATTTTGAACTTGCTCTATTTTTCCCTTTTGCTTGAATCTTGAAGTTGCGCTTGGTGTCATAAATGAGAAAATGCTTTGGGGTTTGTCTCAAACATATCTGATCCTTTTTATGGGTACCCGCTGAATTCTGGCCACAATAAGAATAAGTCTTGTTACTCATCACCATTCTTTAAGATTAAGACCATGTGCAGAATGTTTGACAGAATACTCTGTTTCAGTTTCAAGAACTCTGAATAAACTACCCTGTTAAGTATCCAAATAGAAACACTTCTGTGGCTTGTTACTCATCAGGAAAACAACAAAAAATCTGTTGATTTTTGACAAATCAGAAGGGTATTGAACAAGCCTGGTCTCACTGCATATCCAACTCCCCTGAAGTCATCTTACAAACTTGTAAAGCTGTTTGCTCTTACTGGCTTTTCTTAATGCATAAGTTGGAGCCTTACCACTAAACTAATCACCTTATAAAATTCTCTTTAAAGTTTTAAAATGTCCATTTCATGTGTCCATTTTTTTTTTCAAACAGGTAAGCTTGGGAGGTCCAGAATTAGTAGAGGGCCGCTTATTGGCAGCCTTAAGAGCTCTCCTAGCTAGTGACATGGAAACAGTGCACAAGCATGATTTGAACACACTCAAATCTTTATCTGCTGAAGCTCCTCTTGGTATTGCAAATGAAGTAGCTGCTTTGCGCACCATTATTGCACTCTGTGTGATTGCATTAGGACACTTCCCCACCAAAATACTGGATGATGAATCCATTTTGAAGCAGGGTGTCTCAGGTTCAACTGAGTTGGCTATCCAATTCAGAATGCAGAAGAAATCTTTGATTATAGATGTGATGAGAGATCTCACTAGAAGGGTGAAGTCACTCTCATCAAAAGGAGGAGCAACAGCTCAAGGCTAATTTATTATGGTGGAAGTCATTTTCATGGTGGCTTGTTTGCTCTCAATAATCTCACTATTCTGAAATTGTCATGTATGTTGTCACTACTCATTTGTTCCTTTTACCTTTCCTGTGATTTTTATTGGCTTTATCCTCTTTAGTAACCTGATGATTTATGTTTCTAGAAAATTTTGACTGTTTATACTGGTGATACCTCCTTGCTCGGTTCTGTTTTAATCTGGTCTTGATATACTTGTACTCTTTATTCAAGTTATCCGTACGCCATTATAAAGCAAAATACCGAACCAGCTTTTAAATTTGTTTACATGTAGCCTTGTAAAGATCTAATTAGCGGAAAGGAATAAGTTTTTTGGGTTTCTTTTTTCAATGACACTATGGAGCAGATACCAATTCATAGATGCATGACCAATAAATAAATAAACAGATAATAAAAAAGAAAGTAGCAGGTTGGTTTGTGCTGCACCAGCAATGAAATAATGCAAATTATGAGTTACAAGCTTGTGTGCAGTCGATGCATGCATGTGTACATGCGTGAGCATTGGCTTGCATTCTCAAATTCAGAGAACCACAGGAAAATTTTGGAGTGAAATGGTTACAGGAAAATTTTGGTGCCTGTTGTATGTGGGGTGGGGGTGTGGGTGGAGTATTTTTGTGTTTTAAGTTATGGTATACCAATTATGTTTGGAAACAAAGTGGGTAATAGCTTACGTATATCGTATCTGTAACACTTTTACTCATTATTTTTACCAACTTTTTCACTTTGTATGATTGGTTATTGGTGTATGGGTTTTTGTATTTTTCCAACCTATCTTTCCTCTACCGGATTTATATCTTGGACGAATGGCTTGCTAATTAAGATTGAGTTTTGCTTCGTCGACACGATTTCGATTATTATTACTTGGTGTGTAAGAAAGTAATTCTTGACATATTTTAGTGCTTCAAGGTAATCCACAAGTGTTTTTTAAGTGCTACAGAAAAGTTTATGATAAAAGACACTAAAAATTATGCAAATAGGTACCGTAGGCCCCTCCCGGGGTGGGTGTTTTTTTTTTTTTGGATAATTAGTGTTGACACAAAGAAAATAAATAAATAAAGCGATGAGGTATATTTAACTATATATGCATACAAGTATTAAGGAGAAAATAAATGATAGAATATAGAAAATATAGAATAAATAAGGTATATATGGTGAGAAAATAAATGTTATACCAAGCCAATACGAGAAAATCGTGGTGGGGGTATGTATTCTCAAATTTGCAGACCAATAAAGAAAAGAAAAGAAAAGGAAAAAAAAAAAAAAACCTTAATGTCCGAAACTATGAATTGTGCATATGTATGAGAAAAAATAGTTTATATTGAAAGTTTTACTGATTATGAGAGAGGAAGTTGAGTTAATTTGAGTTGTAGGTTTTATTAATCATGAGGCGCAGAGAAAGTTCAGTTAATTGTATTGAAAGTTTAACTGAGAGAGAGAGAGAGAGAGAGAGAGAGAGAGAGAGAATCAATCAAGGTAGAACAAAATTCTGGTATTCCATCGCAATCTGCAAAAACTTGAATGAAACAGAAGCCATCTCAGTCCATCCAAAGTAAGAGAAAGCATGGAACTATAGAAGTCCACCACATAAGACTTTCACCATATCCTAATATTCCCACCAGATCCTAAAATCAACTATATATACAACAACTGAAATAAACCCCAAAACACACAGCCCGGTGGGTTCCAAAACAAAAAACAAAAAAAGGAAGAGTTCCTAATTCTAAGTATGGATGCCACCATGACCACAACCACACAGTACCATATAATCATGTACTACTAAACTGAGATAGGTCTCTCAGCCAATCCCAGTGGGGAAGGTGACCTCTGCCTTGTAAATCCTCCGAGAAGAACACGTCTCATCTCTGGCTCCTGCAGCGAAGGGTGCATGATTTTCTCTATTTCTTGCTTGATCTTTATCACTTGGAGGTGAACTGGAACACCCATATTATACTCCTCTCCTTCCATACTCTTCATGTTGCTCTTGTTTTCTTCTTTGTTGCTGTTGAGACTATTCTTGTGCTGCTCCATCTCTGGCCAAAAGCTTCACGCAAAAACCAAACAATCACAATTCACACACACACACACCTTTCTTTCTTTTTCTTTAGGTGCAAGGAACTCTCACACCTTATGGGAATCTTATGTATTGGTTTATGAGGTGTTGTTATAAACGTAGGTGAATACTTTATATATGAAAAGAGAGGAAAAAGACACACGATTCCTTCATGAATAGTGTGGAAATTAACAAGCAAGGTGATTGACAAAAGTGGTAAACTTTTGTGTATTTTTGGATCAATTTCTATACGAATCCTTTGAACCTTGTGAGATACCCATTATTTTCTACCAAAATTGGCCCACATGATCATCAGAATTACCATACTAGGCTGTGTCAACAGGTCAATGACTCCCTTTTATTTTTGATCACATGATATTCGAATCCCCATATTTGTCCATTCCACGATTAATGCATTTATTAATTTGATCATCACAAATTTAAGACACATGTGGTCTATTGTTTGGACGGTTTGGTTAACTATATTGAAATTATTATATGCAAAAAATAAATTTCTTTATTAGTTATTTTTTTTGAGGTATGCAAATTAATTAGGTGTTTGTTTGTGTGTGAATTTCCTCATTTGTTTCATTTGGATAGCAGAAGGTGCATGATTGGCATCAACATGGCCATCCATTCACTTTGGCATAATTATTGATGTTGCAATTGCAAACTTAACAAGTGGCGGTAGAGAATACGGGTTTGAGTTAAGTTATCTGCTAAATTTTTTTACCATGAAATAAAGGATTAGGGTTTCAATTCCGCCAACAAAAGAAAAAATTTTACTAGTGTTTTAACTTTTTAATCTGATATAAATAATAATTATGTTGAAGTGGACACTATTCTTATCATATTTATAAAATATAGAAAATAAAAAAGTGGATGTAGATTGAGTAAAGTTTACGTGTTATATTATATCACATTTAAATTGTTTAATGGATTAATCTAAACATTTAGTTTAGCAATTTTTTGGTCAAAGAATAGTAGCAAGTGGCAAGTACTAAAGAGGATGGCTGATTGGGTGGGCAGCCAACTGCTTTTTACACATTTGAGAAAGCCTTCATTTGACTCGAGCACCCATTAAATAAATAAATTGTTGACATTTTAAATCAAACTTTGGTAAATAATGCAACTGTTCTCATTTGGATTAGACCTGCCTCTCACTGCTCAAGTAAAATTAGGGGTCCTAACTCCTAATTGCAGTTAATTATCACACATAGTTTATATAAAAAGTGCTTATACTAACTTATAAGTCCTGGTCAGCCGAAAAAAAAGGTCCAGATTCATAGTTTGAAAATTTTCCCTAGAGTTATCCCAAAATGGATATGGACTGGAAAAATTATGGATTTTTTTTTTAAGGTAAAAAAAAAAAAAAAGGATAATATCAGCTAAGTAGGTAATCATATAATGGAGAAAACGAAATTGGTGATGACTGGCGATTTTGCCAAATTTGATTTAGTGCCAACTTAATTTTTTTTTTACTCGAGATAGAAGCTTGGATATATATAAATTCTTTTTGAGAAAGAAATATATTTATATAATTTAATAGTTTTTTATTAAATATAATCTAATAATTAATATTTTGCTATGGAAGAGAGGGAGTTTAAACCCTAGAAGATGTCTAAGTGGGAAACATTAAAAAAATGACAATATATCAGCTAATTAGGCAACCATATAATGGAGTAAACAAAATTGGTGATGATTGTCGATTTTGCCAGATTTGGTTTAGTGCCTACTTAATTTTTTTTTTACTTAAAAGATAGAAGTTCAGATATATATATATATATATATATATATATCTATATATATATATATATCTAAATTCTTTTTAAGAAAGAAATATATTTATATAATTTAATAGTTTGTCATGGAAGCAACGTGGGCGATACTGTACTGTACCGGTCGATACATACCGTACCGACTAGTGCACCGGTACAAGTACACCTCCTATTTCGTACTGGAAAAAATACCGGCTGTACTGGCCATATCGAAGAATTCCGGCTATTTTGGTCGGTAAATGAATACCAGACTGAAACACGAAATGATTTTTTTTTTTTTGGGTAATTGTGGCAGTTTTTTGAGAGCAGGATGGTAATTTTAATTCCTAATTCTAACCCTAAACACTACCCAAACTGTAGCCCTCACTATCTCTTCTCCCTCACTTTCTCGTTCTCACTCTTTTTGATTTGCAACAAAAAATCCCAGCTCTCTCATCAGTACTCTCAGTTACTTCATTCACTTACCATTACTTCATTCACACATTCAGGTATATAAGTTTGCTACCTTTGTTTTAATCAAAATATAAGTTTGCTGCCTGAGTGTTTGAAATTTCTCTTTTCATGTTGCAATTAGAATCTATGTTGGTGGTGTCACTTAATGGATAATATTGAATATTGGTGGAGTCACTTAACTAATGAATCATTAACCGTTTTCCCTCATTTTTTTTTATTTTTTTTATTTTGTATGCAGCTGTGTTTGCTCTTGGTGATCTTTGGAGTCATTGTGATCATTGTCATCATAGCGGTTGTAGCTTGAGCAACAAATCAATTGCTTTATTTGTATTATTTGTTTTCTTTGTATGGAATAAACAATTGAGTTTTTTGTTTTTTATATTGTTTTTTTTTTCTTCTTTGTATGCAATGAACAATTGAAGTAATGTTTTATGGCAAACAAGGATTTTTGAGGTAATGTTTTATGGTAAATAGAGATTTTGTGTGTGTGTGTATTAAATATATAAAATAGCAGTAAACCTGAAATAGTACGTCGGTATTGACCTGAATCTGAAATATATCGTACCGGTGGCCAAACTGGTATAGATTCCGGTACAGTATTGACTTCCTTGTATGGAAGAGAGGGAGTATAAACTTTAGAAGATATCTTAGTTGGAAACATTTAAAAAAAAAATGTCAATTGAGATATAATGCTCTTGACCGTTATACGCTATTAAAAATTAAATTAGATATTAAATAACTTGATATTTCAGTAGGACTTTGAGGACGAGATTTAAATTATAATTAAATGCCATAAAAAATCAAAGGATTATTTTAGCATTTACAAATAAAAAGTCAAATAATAAATCGCAAAGCAAACAAAAGTGATATTGGCTGTTATTATTATTATTATTTATTATTGACATTAATATCTATTGAAATATAATAAAAGTTAAGTCTTCTTCTTTTTTCTTTTTTCTTTTTTTTTTTTTTTTTTTGGAGAAGAACATGTTGTGTTTACATATTGCACATCATGCATACAACTTGCTTATGTTATTTGACTCACAATATATACATCGACACTATAAAAATAATTTGTTCAAATTCTCAAAAAAGATAATACGATCTAAGTAAAGTTTTATTAACATTTTTTTTTTTGAGAAATTAAAAAGAAAAATCTTTATAGCTACAACAAAATTTCAGTCCCAAAACTTAAAATTGGTTATATATCCTAAACATATTAATTGAGGTTGGCCACATCTATAATTCAACCCTTTTTAAAAATAAATAAATAAATAAATTGGGTGCTAACATGAGTGTCCAAACTCCGGAGTTTTTTGAACACCTAAGTATTCTCTCAAATGATTCTAAAAAAATAATGGTATTCTCTTGCATGCATGTGTAGTCTCCTAGTATACTAAGATACTAGCTAGAAGTTGAAGACACTTGTGTGATTGATATCAGCTTATTTAGCTTTTGCTAATTGTTTTTTATTGAAAGTGTGCTAAAATATACTTGTACTTTGAAAAAGTGAGATAAAAAATGAAATTTAAAAAAATTTGTACATAAATAAAAGCAAAAGATTATTTTATTTTTTATTTTTTGAGAAATAAATACACATACACATGGAAGAGGAAAAAAGGTTCTAAGCTCAAGCCAAATGGATCTAATCCATATAGGTTTCATCCAAAAACTTTGTAGATTAGCTACGTATTACAAAACTCTTTTTTGTCTGAGGGACAAAATATAAAACGCTGACATAAACATGGTTTATTAGAAATAATTATTATTCTTTTCATAAAAAATGTCATTATTTACATTAAATCAATTTTTTTTTTGAGAAAAAACTCGATCATATAAATCACAATATTGTTTTTTTTTTTTTTTTTTTTTGTATTACGTATATTTTAAATTAATTGGTGCATTAACTAGTATATCTTAATATATTGCTTTTTTGCCCTACTTTGTGATACTTTGATACTTACATACTTACAACTAACAACAATAAAAATTATTTGAATATTACTTTTCCGGTTCTCCTTTTAAAGGAGAGCTGGCTATGTTATGGATGATTGAACTACAAGACTATTAAAAATAGATAGGATTTTGGTGGCTCCTATGCGTTTTAGCTTTGATTTTAATGTTAACTAACAAGTTGCAATCATGTCTATTTTAAAATAAAATCCGTAATCTAAACTTATCCAAAATAATAATAATAATAATAATAATAATAATAATAATAATAATAATAATAATAATAATAATAATAATAAAATCAGCGTGGTCCAATTTCATAAATGCATAAACATTTAATTAATTTTGATCGTGATGGATTTTAATTCCAGATTTTGAAGAGTAATTTTCTCAATATGTCCAAATATGCTTACGAACATGTCTTAAACTCTTTAATTTCCGTTGACGCAGGATTATCAAAATTAAGGCAAATTAAAAGCTAATTGAGAAATAATATGTCCACAACATTTTTACAATAAATCCTAAGTGGCAGGTTGTTACTGGTTGTTATTGTTGGGGCAAAAAAAAAATCTTCGTGTTAGGTTCAAATTTGAACTAATAACAACTAACCACGTTTGATTTGTTATAAAAATATTGTAAAAATGTTGTAAACGTAGCATCTCTCAAGCTAATTTAGTACAATCTACTCTTTTTTGTTGTGGACAAAATAGTACAATTTATTCTAATAATATCCAATTATCACCTAAGTAACTACTCTGCACAAATTAGTATTAGCACTAAAGATTGAAGATTGAAAAATTAACTACAACTAATTTAGCAAGCAACATAACAAATCATATAAGATTTACTTGAAGAGAATACAATTAAGGTAGATGGACTTGTTCAATAAAACTTGCCATGGGCGACGGTACTGGGATAACTGATGATCAAAACATAAAGAATAAGGCGACAGATCGTGTTCAAGGTGGATGGATTCTTCATAATGGTGAATTCCAAGTAGACGGATTCAAAGTGAACGGGTAGCAAAGTCACGTAGCATCCACATGGCTTAAGTGGTCTTCAAGAAACTTTTAATGGAAATGTCTTTTGCTCTACAATTAACCTTAATCAACAAAATCTTCATATGGAATGATCCCGTAAAATACGTGTATTTATGAGGATCTTCCTTACAAAGAAACATCTTCTTCACCAAGAAATAAAATTTGGTTCTACACTACTATAAAAAGCCAAAACCCTTAGAAATCAAGGTATGCATAATTTACCTTAGCGGGTAAATTAACCTTCAAAGGGTATTTGGCTAATACCGCATCGGTACTCTCTGTAGGGCCTTCTTCTTTTTTGTTGAACAGGTCTTGTCCAAGAAGCGCACGTAGGGACCTTGTAACTTACTGACGATTTTTGGTATCATCAGTTGGTGTCATCTGTGGGAAATCAGTAAGCCATACTCCTGCTTTCCAAATAAAGAGTTGCATGGTACTTAATTGCTCGATGGCGACCACCAACAAATCACGTACCATTGTGCTCGAAAGACAAGTTCAGACCCTTGTTGCAGTTGTAGAATGCCTCATCAAGCAAAACCATGACCTAGAGGAACAGCTACTCCAAACGAACGCGGGGCTTAATACTCAAAAGGAGGACCAAGAAGGTACTAGTGCTGAGTGAAGGGATCAAGAAGGCAGGAAGGCAGCAACGCCCCAAGCAGACCAGAGCGACAGGATATAAGCCATCCATTCGCTATGGATACGGCTTCACCATACATGGTCACAGAGATGCAGATGATGAAGGAACGGATGGACTTCATAATGAACGCCCTAAGAGGATGGGTATCAAACGACCTTGATGAACTGGTCCATCAGACGGACTCACCCTTCACTACACCCGTCATTTCATTCCTTCTTCCACCAAAGTTCCGTATGCCACAAGTAGAAACCTATGATGAGTCAAGGGATCCTTTGGACCACCTAAAGTCATTCAAAACCCTCATGCACCTGCAAGGTGTGGCGGATGAGATCATGTTCCGGGCCTTTCCTACTATGCTGAAGGGGCAAGGGTATGGTTCAGCAGGTTAATGCCAAACTCTATCAATACCTTCAAGGAGTTAAGCGCGCAGTTTGCTTCGCACTTTATTGGGGGCATAGATATAAGAAGTCCACTGCATGCTTGATGAACATCAAGCAACGGGAGGATGAGATACTAAAGTCTTACATCACCCACTTTAATAAGGAGGCCTTCTCAATTGATGAAGCCGATGACAAGATACTCGTGGCTGCATTCACCAATGGATTACGGAAGGGGAATTTTTGTTTTCCTCATACAAAAACGACCTGAAAACCATGTTGGATGTACTTTACAAGGCTACTAAGTACATGAACGCAGAAGGCACATTGCTGGCCTGAAAAGAGAAGCCCAAGAAAAGGGAAAGACAAGAAGAAGCACTGTAGGACAAAGGACAGAAGACCACAAGAACTGGAGACATACGAGAGGATAGATGCTCAAAACAACCCCCTAGGAGGTTCGCGAGCTTCACCCCGCTAAATGCCCCACTTGACCAAGTCCTAGTGTAGATCAAGGATGAAGGAGCCTTGACATTTCTTTGTAAGCTAAAAGGAGACCTCAGCAGGAGGTCCAGAGACAAATATTGTTGCTTTCATCGTGATCACGGTCACAATACATTTGACTACTACGACTTAAAGCAGCAAATAGTAGCCCTTATCAAATAAGAAAAATTGCAAAAATTCGCCAGTAAGGAAAGGACGAACCAACCATAAGAGCAAGCCGCCCGGAAGGAAAACAAATGCCCTAGGCCACCCCTTGAAGACATAAGGATGATTGTAGGGGGCACCACAACCACCAGTTCAACAAGGAAGGCACGCAAGGCCTACCTAAAGATGGTTTAGAATGTCCAGTTGACAAGTTTAGTCCCAAAGATGGCACGCATCAACAACCCTATAATTGGGTTCACAGAGGAGGATGATCAACGTCTCCACCACCTACACGACGATGCGCTTGTAGTTAGCATATAAGTTGGGAATTACAACACTCACCGGGTCCTTATGGACAAAGGGAGCTCTGCCAATATACTCTACTACCCTGCATTCCAGCCGATAAGGATTAGGAGAAAACGACTGGCTCTATCTAACGCGCCACTCGTCGAATTCGGAGGAACAAGAATGTATCCCCCCGGTGCGGTCACTTTTCCCCTTAACAGTCTATGATTACCTCAACAGATCACCAAGGATGTCACATTCTTGGTTGTTAACTGTTTGCCCGCTAACAACGCCATCCTGGGCTGTCCTATCCTTAATTCATGGAAGGCCGTAACTTCAACTTACCACCTGATGATCAAGTTCCCCATTGAGTACGGAGTGGGAGAGGTACGAGGAGATTAAGTAGCAGCGCGAGAGTGCTACATTGCCATACTGGATATGGACGATCATTTACAAACCATGTGCATAGAAGAACAACGGACGGTGGCAAAACCCATGGAGGGGCTAGAAGAGGTACTCCTTGATGACTCTAAGCCTAAGCGAATGATTAGGATCGGCACTCTCTCTAGCCTCCCAGTCTGTCAGGTACTCATAGCATTTCTAAAGGAGAACTAGGGCATCTTCGCCTGGAGCCATGAAGACATGCCCAAAATTGATCCTTTGGTCATAGTCCACAAGTTGAATGTATCGCCCTCCTTTTCTCCCATCCGTCATAAGAAATGGGTGTTCGCACAAGAGTGGGACAAAACCATAGCAGAAGCAGTTCACAAATTATAAGAAGCAGAATTCATACGCGAAGTATACTACCCCGACTAGTTAGCCAACGTGGTGATGGTCAAAAAGGCCAACGGGAAGTGGAGGATGTGCATGGACTACACGGACTTAAACAGGGCATGCCCCAAGGATAGCTACCCACTTCCGCGGATTGACATCTTGGTGGATTCGACAGCAAAACCCCAGTTGCTGAATTTTATGGATGCATTTTTTGGTTACAACCAAATCAAGATGGACGAAGCTTATCAGGAGAAGACTTCGTTTATCACCAGCTAGGGTGTCTTCTACTACAAAGTAATGACATTTAGACTTAAACATAGAAGCCACGTATCAAAGGTTGATGAACAAGATTTTCGCATATTAGATTGGAAGGAACGTTCAAGTCTACGTGGATGACATGTTGGTAAAAAGCCAACAAGAAGACGACCATTTGGACGACCTCAAGGAAACCTTTGACACCCTTCGTTTTTACAACATGAAGCTGAGGCCGAACAAATGCATATTTGGAGTGATGGCTAGAAAATTCTTAGGGTTTCTGGTATCCTAGAGAGGTATTGAGATCAACCCAAACAAGATACGGGCAATAATAGAGATGACGTCGTCAACAAACATCAAGGAAGTACAGAGCCTCAATGGAAAAAGTAGCTGCACTAAACAGGTTCGTCTCAAGAGTAACGGACAAATGCTTACCATTCTTCCGCACATTGAAAGAGTCATTTAAGTGGACAACTGAATGTTAGCAAGAATTCGAAGACCTGAAAGCATACATGTCCTCCCCACCATTACAAGAATTGTTCCTCTATTTGGCATCTCCCTAGCGGCTATCAGTGCAGCCTTATTTAAAGAAGAAGACAGAGTAAAAAAACCTGTATACTATACTAGCCGGGCGCTCCGAGGCACAGAAAAGAGGTACCCCTCAATGGAGAAGCTCCCCTTCACGTTAGTGACTGCAGCTCGTAAACTCAAACCATGCTTCTAGGCCCACACTGTGGTCATCCTAACAGACAAGCCTCTACGAAGAGCAATGAGCAACCTTGAAGCCACTAGACGGATGGCATTATAGGCAATTAAGTTGAGTGAATTCAACGTACAGTATTGCCCACATACGACCATAAAAGGACAAGTTGTCGCTAACTTCATTGCGGAATTCACCCACATGGAAGGCTAGAAGGCAGGAGTGCAGCCTCAAAAAAGTATCCACACGGACGAACCGTCCAACAGACAGGCAGGCGAAGCTGGTATAGTTCTCCATTCCTGAAAAGGGGACGAGATTAAATGCATGATTCGACTCGACTTCCCTAACGAGGCGGAGTACGAAGCCTTGATAGTAGGGCTGGATTTAGCCAAAGCAGCAGGAGCCATAAATATGGTCGTGTATTATGACTCTCAGGTAGTCACAAGTCAAGTAAACGGCAACTACAAGTGCAAGGGCGAACGGATGAAGAATTACCTAGAGCAATTGAAGAAT
Source organism: Castanopsis chinensis (assembly GCA_032878915.1). Lineage (NCBI taxonomy): Eukaryota > Viridiplantae > Streptophyta > Magnoliopsida > Fagales > Fagaceae > Castanopsis > Castanopsis chinensis. The sequence goes on from JAVQMG010000133.1 coordinate 42,118,827, forward strand.
CGAGTGATCAACCTCCAAGCGAAGTTTGTTCAAATCCAAAGGGAGGAGAGCGAGTAAGCCGACTATCTTGCCAAGGTTGCATCAGCAGAACACATGCTCATCCCTAGTCAAGTACTGTCCTTTACTCAAAATTCACCATTAATAGATAGTGTTAGTGTGCAGGAGATAGGTTCTGAAAGCAACTGGACTACACTAATAACCTCCTACTTAAAGGATGGCATGCTACCAGATTGCAAGGAGGCCGCTCAGAAGTTAAAGATTCAGGCAGCATCGTTCGTGCTAATGAAAGGCATCTTGTACAAAAGGGGATTCTCTCATTCGTACCTTAGGTGTCTTAACTCTAAGGAGGCAGACTATGTCATGAGAGAAATCCATGAAGGAATTTGCAGGAACCATTCAAGATCGCAGTCTTTAGTGCATAAACTAATTCGAACGGGATACTATTGGCTTACCATACAGAAGGATTCTCATGCATACGTCAAAGCTTGAGACAAGTGTTAGAGGTTTGGCAACCTCATTAGACAACCAACAGAGGAGCTTACCCCAATGACGGCCCCATGGCCTTTTGCTCAATAGGGGTTGGATATCATGAGCCCGTTTGCAACAATAGTTAGACAGTTGAAATTCCTAGTAGTTAGTATAGACTACTTCACTAAGTGGGTAGAAGCCAAAGCCTTCACCACCATCACGGAGAAGAATGTGCAAAACTTTGTATGGAGGAACATCATCTGCAAGTACTGTATACCTAGAGTGCTGGTCTTAGACAATGGGAAGCAGTTTGACAACGATTCGTTCAGAGATTTTTACTCACAATTAGGAATCAAGAATCACTACTCATCACCCTCCCACCCTCAAGCCAACTAAAAAGTCGAGGTCACAAACCGATCCTTGCTCAAAATCATCAAGACTCACCTCGATGGGGCAAAAGAAATATGACCGGAAGAATTGCCAAGTGTTTTATGGGCTTACAGGATGATGACAAGAATGCCAATAGGAGAGACTCCATTTTGACTGGCATACGGAAGCAAGGCAGTCATCCCGACTGAGGTCAGACTCATAAGCTACAGAGTTGAAAACCATGATGAGAGTAGGAATGATGAAGCTATGCGCCTTCAGCTTGATTTGGTGGACGAGGTCAGGGCAACAGTTGAGCAGAGGTTAGCATTGTACCAGGACCTCAAGGCCAAGCACTATAACTGAATGTTCAATTAGTGTGTAAAACACCTATGAACGTTTAGACCCCAAAATTACAAATTATCAACTCAAGCTTATTATCAAACAATGTATGCGCGGAATATGAAAATAAGCCAAAATAGAATTGGTAAAACAATCTAAACCAAAATTAATCACAACCATGGCAGTAATTAAAAGGCAAAGATTGAGGGAAGAGAGATGCAAACACAAAGACAATACATCGATGTGTTATTGAAGAGAAAACCAAAGTCCTCAGCAAAAAACCTCTCCACCATCCTCTAAGCGGTCAATAATCCACTAAAGAATAGAGTTAGAATACATGAATAGCACAAGACCCTTCAACCCTAATCTACCCAGTGCACCTAAGCCTTCCAAGTTTCTTGCTCCAACAGGGTTACGCCGAACCTTGTCTTCTCTAGCTTACCGGTTCTAGCAATAAGCCCATTGCATCAACCAAAATAAATTGGTCCCTTCAAAACTACTTTCCAAGTACCAAAATGCCTCCTCACAGATATGAGAATGGTGCGATAAGGATTTGGCTAATGTCCCTCTCAAGAATGTAGCAATGGAGAGGGTGAGAGTAGAGGAATTTAAAGAATCAAAGGATGAAGATTGTTGATGAGTCAATCTTGTTTTTCTATAGGGTTTCTCTCTCAAAATTTTCTCTAGAAGCTTTCCATATTTTGTGGGTATAAGGGTATTTATAGTAGGGTGTGTATGGAATGTGAAGAGTCAGTTACAACCAAACAGGGCATTTTGGCAACTCGAGCTCGTGACTGGAATGAGTCGCGAGTTTAAGTCGCAAGCTAATTGCCTAGCCAGTTGAAGGTTTTGTCTTATAGTGCAAAAGCTGGTGTGATCCTTCAGCTCCACTTGCATGCTTCACACGTGTGCCACCTTTGGCTACTCGCCAGTCGCGAGCCAGTAACGAGGCTTTTATTAAATGCACACTCTTGTACTTTTCTTCACACTCTCTCACACACTACCCTTACATGATTCTCACCTAAATACAGAGTTTCTAAATGCTGAATTACAAGCAAATTTGACACGGAATAAAGCTAACAAAATGATTGAATAATTTTAACCTTATAATAACTCCAAAGTTAGACACAAGGACTTCCAAGTTGGAGATCTCATCTTAAGCAAGGTGACAGGTGCCACAAGAAATCCTGCCCAGGGAAAGGTAGGACCTAATTAGGAAGGACCCTACTGGATCACATCATGGCAAAGAAGAGGCACCTACCACCTGGAGACGCTAGATGGACAAAAGTTGCACCACTTATGGAACACGGAGAACTTACCAGCAAACGACTACACAAACAACAACACTCCTCATTTCTAGTTTATTTCCTTTTAATTATTTTTTACTATTTGCAATACTTTTTAAGCCCGAAGGGCAGTTTTTTATTCTTTGAGAATAATTTCTACATGCATATTTATCACAATAAGAGGAGTTATTCAGATATGTCATGTGTATGTCTACAGAAATAATTATTAAGTCCATAAGGAACTAATTGGGAAGGACCTTATAAATGGACGGGTTTATCCCAAAGGATGATTCGAATCTATAAAGTCCACAAACGGATAGGTTCATCCCAAAGGATGATTCAAATCAATGAAGTTCACAAGTGGACAGGTTCATCCTAAATGATGATTTAAATCTATAAAGTCCACAAGTGGACTGGTTCATCCCAAAAGATGATTTGAATCTATAAAATCTATAAGTGGACGGGTTCATCCCAAGGGATCACTTACATTTATTAAGTCCACAAGTGGACAGGCTCATCCTAAGGGATGATTTGAATTTATGAAGTCCACAAGTGGATGGGTTCATCTCAAGGGATGATTTAATGAAGTCCACAAGTGGAAGGGTTCATCTCAAAGGATGATTCGAATCTATGAAATCCACAAGTAGACGGGTTCATTCCAATGGATGATTTAAATGTAGGCGAAAACTACATTTTCGTCCCTACATTTTCACGCAATTCCCACTTTGGTCCCTAACTTTTATTTGCACCGCTTTTAGTTCTTATCTTGAAAAAACGCGTCTTGTTTTTGTCTTTACCATTACATAAGAGACGGAAATGCACACGTAGCAAACGGAGTGTACTGTTGGCACACTAAAAGCTAACGTTGCCATTAAAATAATAATAAAAAATGTTATTTGGCATTAAAAAATGCCACGTCAACATTTAAATTAAAAAAAATAAAAATAGAATTAAAAACAAAAAATCACATGAATTGAGATCTAAGTGTGTCTTGAATAAGAACAGATCTAAGAACACAAACCCATAAATTTAAAAAAAAAAAAACTTTAAAACAAATAATTTTATATTCAACTAAAACATTCAAAAAAATATTACTTCATTTAATCTCTTTCCACAAACAAATAAGTTCATATTCCCTTTTTTTTTTAACAAATCGATCTAACAGCTAAAACATCTTCAAATCAACTGAATAACCAAAAAAAGATCAAAATCACTCTCCAAGAATGAATATAAAAAAAATAAAAAAATTTACAGATCTAAGCAGATTGCAACAAAATACAAATTAGATCTGGAAAAATCAACAAATCAAAGAATTCAAATCTCACAAAAATAAATAAATAATAAATCAAAAGCATTGAAATCCTAGATCATGGCACCCAGATTCCATGATCGTTTTTCTCCTCGTCCTCATCGTCTGGTTCTTCCTCTACTTCGATAGACCCAACCCAGTTGTCGTCATTTTTTTTTTTTTTTTTTTTTAAATTTCTAGGTTTGTGTTCTTAGATATGTCTTGTTCAAGACACACTTAGATCTCAATTCATGTGATTTTTTGTTTTTAATTCTGTTTTTTTTTTAATTTAAATGCTGATGTGGCATTTTTTAATGCCAAATAACATTTTTTATTATTATTTTAATGGCTACATCAGCTTTTAGTGTGTCAACAGTGCACTTCGTTTGTTACGTGTGCATTTTCCGTCTTTGATGTAACAGCATAGACAAAAATGAGACACTTTTTTTAGGATAGGGACTAAAAATGGTGCAAATAAAAGTTAGGGATTAAAGTAAAAATCACGTGAAAATATAGGGAAGAAAATGGTTTTTGCCTTAAATTTATTAAGTCCAAAGTAGACGGGTTCATCCCAAGGATGATTTGAAATTAATTACATAAGTGAACAGGTGAATTTGCAAACATATATTGTCAGATATATAATCAAAATACAAGCGATGGATATCAAAATATTATAAAGGCTTGTAAAGGGAAAATGTCTACATGCAAGGCCTAGAAAACAATAGGCAACGGTTAAATTAACAATAAAAATGTTCTCCTAAAAGATCTGTACATTCAGAAAAAAAAAATCTACTGCTGATCCACGAGGTTCTCTCCATCCTTCCCTTTAGCTGTCTGGTCCCCCCTTAAATGGATGAGTGTCATCCCCGGCGAATTTGGCTTGATCTTTACGAGGATTAGTCTCCCCATCACCTTGAGGGTTGACGGAGGTGTCATCGGCAAACAACCCATTGGTGCTTCTGAAGTAGATAGGCTGGACTGAAGTCTAGGCCTGGGCATCAATTGAAATATGGGATAGGTCTAGGTTTGAAAAATAGGCATTGACTTGATGAAAGCAATTGTCAAAGCCGTCAGTAAAAGAGCCATTGAGCTCTGTTAAGAGGGTATCGGAGTCACGATATTCCTGTATCGCGTCTTCCTTAGCCTAATGGAGCTGATCCTTGGTATCCTTGATCTCTCCCTCCTTGTCTTCGAGGACTTTTATCAACACCTCCGTCTGCTTCTCCAACTCACCTTGGAGTTGCTCCAACACGGCAAGCTTTTTCTCTGGGACCATCTTCCATCAGCTCCCCTAGCTCCACCTCTGTCGCCTTTGCCTTCGCCCTTACATGATCCACCATTGTCTCTTGGGATAGGCAACAGTCTATCAAGCCCTCCATCATAAGCATCCCCTGCAAACATCAAAAACTAGGATTAGAAAACTAAGGAGACAACTTGACGGGAAGAAGAAAGGGACGGATGTACATACCTGTGCAATGCTAAAAAGGCTTGTCTCCCCCATAGCCTTGGTTGCATGGTTGCTTAAGTCCTCATAGTTATCATCTTTGATGATGGACGAAAGCTACTCAAGTGCATACCGAGAATCCTCACGGAGAAAGACGGGGTGTTTTTCAATAACGGGAACCTAATCCATCATGAGGCCTTTACCCTTCCCTGGACCGGGCTGAGGAGGCAGCTTCTTTGTGTCATGATTCACCTTGACGGCTGACCCTGCCATAACCTTGGGTTTCTTAGGGAAACTATTGGTCTTGTTCGACGATTTCCTCTTCATGAACGGGTTGACCGGACCCGTTCCCTTGGGAGGCAGACTTCCATCCTGCTTCTTCCACGGAATAGCCTGTTACTTGATGAAACCCCTTCTTAAAGAAAAAGGTAAAGAAAGACGGACTTACATTTGCATGCCCAACTGTCGTAGTGATGGGTAGCTACAGTAGGTTTAGAACCGTCACAATACTAATGGACCATGTCCAAGGTAACAAGTTTTGCCCACGTCCTCTCTGCCAATTTGATCTTAAATATCTTTTCCAGAAAACTCCACTGCTTCAAGGTCACCTCTGGACAGTCTCGAGTTGCAAAAAGGGGATGGTTAGGCCAACAATGATAAATATAAGAAACAAAATTTAGACCCGACGGATACCTACTAGACGGAGGCATTATACCCCAAGTCTTGTCTACAGGCATGTACTCCTAATCATCGGGGTGACACATCTAGTCGTCCCCCTAAATGAAGAAGTACCGGCTCTTCCAGTTTTTGTTTGAATTAGGGGTGTCACACACTAGCCTAAGTACAGGCTTCTTGGGTAGGAAACTGTACATACTCTTAGATTGGTTGATTTTTGATGGATGGAAGCAGTGGAAGAACTCTTCCATCGTCATCCTACGCTCCCCATTAGACAAGTCTCTGTACAAAACTTCAATGCCAAGGAAGACTCTCCAAGCATTCGAAGAGATTTGGGTGACGGTTAGCCCTAGGTATTGAAGTAGACGGCGGTGAAGAGCACTTAGAGGAAATCTAAGTCCCTCCTTAAACATCTACTTATACACCTCGATGTCCTCGGCACCTTGGTAGTAGCACTTTTCGAATTTGAAAGGCAGACAAATAGAGATGCCGATGGGAATCCAGTATCTTTCCCTAAGGGTCTCGAAGTGTTTCATCTTGATGTTAGAGTTGAAGTCATTTACCGTCCATAACGGGAGAAGGATAAACTCCCTAAAGCCATTAGGACCTATGACAAATTAGAGGGGAGGATCAACAAAGTGTACGTCTTCACTATTTGAATCCCTACCTGAATCACCCTCTGATCCTACCACATCCACGTCCTCATCCTCCTTTGCAAAAGGAGAATTGGCAGACTGAAGTCTTTCATCATAAAAGGTGTCGGGGTCATCCTAACCTGAAGAATACACCTCATCATAGCCCGTTCCTTAGCAAACACATGATTGACCACTTGACGCCTTACTAGACATCTATCACGTGACGGATAAACCCCTATGACTCTACATGTCTACCTAGGTGACGGGCATGCAATATTAAAGTGAATAGCAAAAAAGGAATTCAGCATGAGGTGAAGGATACTTACAAGTGAACAGTGCAAGGAAAGGAACGGAGAAGGTATGGTGGACGGTCACACCAGGTAGACAGTCGCCCCAAGCAATGGATAAGACATGCTAAGAAAGTAGGAAGACGGTAGCGCTCTGACTCTGAAAATTTGTTGTGTAAAGTAAAAATGAAAGGAAGAAGCAACATATATATAAAGGGAACGGCACGGAAGACGAAAGGGCACTTCGGTCCAAGTGATTAACAATTAAAAACAGGCCACGTACCCCTACTACACGAGTACGTTTGGAAATTAAGGAGACAGACTTATAAAGTAAGGAGGCAATTGAAGAGGATAAAATTAAGGTAGACGGACTTGTTTAATAAAACTTGCCATGGACGACGATACTTGGATAACATATGATCAAAACATAAAGAATAAGGCAACGAATCGTGTTCAAGGTGGACGGACTCTCCATAATGGACATATTCCAAGTAGTGGGATACAAAGTGGACGGGTAGCAAAGTCACTTGGCATCCTCAAGGCTTAAGTGGTCTTCAAGAAACTTCAAATGAAAATGTCTTGTGCCCTACGATTAACCCTAATCGACAAAATCTTCATATGGAAAGGATCTCGTAAAATACGTGTATTTATGAGGATCTTCCTTACAAGGAAACATTTTCTTCACCAAGAAACAAAAGTAGGTTCTACACTACTATAAAAACCCAAAACCCTCAGAAATTAAGGTATGCATAATTTACCCCAGTTTTGGCACTCTAGAGTTGTCAAAGTTCTCTAACTTAACCTTCAGAGGGTATTTGACTAGTACCACACCGGTACTCTTTGTAGGGTCTTCTTCTTTTTTGTTGCGTAGGTCTTGTCCAAGAAGAGCACGTAGGGACCGTATAGCAAATTGACGATTTTTGGCATCATCATTACTAAAATAAAAATAAAATGATACCTGTTTTTATATAATAATAAAAAAAAGTCAGAATATTTAGTGTGGTTGGTTAAAAAATGAAATCCCACATTAGATACCTAATGAGAAGAAATTGTAGTTTTTTAAGAGAGTTAGAAGAAAGAGTAGTTTTTTTTTTTTAGTGATCCTGAGAGAGAGTTTCAACTTATGGTGTCCACTCTTAATGATGCCTCTTTAGACCAAGACACCAATCAATTTTTTGTATAGGTGGGGAATGAGCCTCAAATCTCTAATACAACCATATGAAATTTTACCAATTGAGTTAACTAGAACCCATAGAAGAAAGAGCAGTTAATATAACATAGTTGAACTCAAACTCATTAGACTCAATTATTTATAAAATAAATAAAAAAATAAATGTTAAAAATTCACATGCCTAAAGTGCAGATGTGTGCATATTAAGGATGGATCTATATATTGACTTGGGGGGGGGGGGGGCAATGACCCCCCTAATTATTTTTGAAAAAAATATTAGTATATTAATAGGTACTAATTTTAGTAATTTTGTTCAATAAAAGTACATTTTGTCCACACTTAACAATGCCATTAATTCTTTTAAGAATAATGTTATAGTCACACACTTTTTTACAATATTTTTACAAACTATTGAGGTAGCAAATTCTTATTAACTTGCACATTTGCATCATTTTTTACTTATCAATAACCACTCATCACATTAGTAATTTGTAAAATTTTTGTAGTTTTAGCATTTTCCACCTTTTAAATGCCATAAAAATTAATAGATTAAATCTAAAACAAAATATTTAATTCCAAAAACGTTGGACCAAAACAAAAATTACCAATAATAAAGCTAAAAAAATTAAGTCCAATCAATTTATTTTAGCCAAAACAAAAAATTAGGCCATTTAAAAAAATTTAAACAAAAATCCTTAGTGATAAAATAGCAAAGTCAAAGGCCAGAGCTGCCGCACACAGCTAGTAGTAGAACCACCCTCCCTAACTCCAAGTCTTGGCTCCGTCCCTTGTGCATATCATGTGTACAATATTCGCATGATAGTTTAGGCTAGTACCAAATTTGTCTTGGCCTGAAAGTCTGAAACACCTATTAATTCAATTAGTTATTCCAATGAGCTTGCTATCATATCGAGATGGAAGAACAATGAGTTCTAGTTAGCTCAAATAATAAAGTCTTTTATCGAGTTCAATTCCCATCTACACTAAAAACCAATTGGTGCCTTTGTCTATTGATAAAAATCAATCACCAGAAACTGATGTTAGAAGTTGAAACTCTCTAAAAAAAAATTAAGAAACATTATTTAAACAAACTTACATGCATGCTATTCCTATTCGTATAGATTGATATGACATTCTCAAAAAAAAAAAAAAAAAAAAATAATGTGAGCTCGTTAATTCATTTTTTAAATTTATACCAATGAAATCCTATATATAACATATGGACAGTCCATATTACATTTTAATTGTAATTTACAAGCGAGAATAAGATGTAGAGTAAATCTAATAATTAATTATTAATCAAATTTTTATATAGAATGAATTATATTATTTGTCCCAACAATTTGGAATTAGTTTAAATTTGATCCTTCAAATTTTAAAAAATGGAATAATTTTGTTGCTTTGTCTATGGGTTTGGTTCAATTTTGATTTTTTAAATATCGATTTGATTCAATTTTGGTCCCTTCGACATGTGGCTGGTTTGATTTTAATCCCTAAAATATGTGGTGTAATTCCTTGTTTGATTTCCAGGCCTATACCTATGTCAAGAGTGATTCTAAATCCTCACGTGCTTCATTTATTCCAAAAAACTCAACAAATGTGTAAGGAATAGATTCCAAGAGGAAGAAATATAGTTTTGACTTTTGAGAATAACCCAAAGGAAATTCTCACCAGGATATTGAGATTTGATATATATTTCATGGTGTTTTCAACAAGTATATCTAATATAAAATCTTCCCTCACCTATTATTGTAACAATAAAATTATTATAAAAAAGATTTCATCATATTAAAGTATAAGAAATATTACTAATGTTCTCATGATTAATTACTATTGTCTAAAAGTAGAAGTTGTTAAAAAATGATGAATTTAATCATTTAGCCAATATTATAATATTTCCTATTCACATGTGGGCCTAAACCTCCTCTTAAAAAATGTGTCCAACAAGTAGAATCTTTAACCTTTTTTTTTTCTTTAATAAAAACAAATATTTATAACACTCCGCCTTTTTTTAAGAGTTGTAAGAACTCTTCTTGCTTATATATGATATTAACTTACGAATCTTAAAAGATGAGAAGAAAAAAAAAATGAACCTATAAATAAGAATCATCATTAAAGGTGAGTTTTGGTTAGCTTAATTCATGGACGGAGCCATATACTGACATTCCCCCCCCTCTCCCCCATTTTTTTTTTCTTTTTCTAATAATATTAGTATATTAATAGGTACTAATTTTAGAAATTTTGTTTAATAAAATTATACTTTACCCACCTTAATAATACCATCAATTCTTTTAAGAGAAATGTTATAGCCATAAACTTTTTTACAAATTATTAAGGTAGCAAATTTTTATTGGTTCGCACATTTGTATCACTTTTTACATACCAATAACTACTCACCATATTAGCAATTTGTACAAAATTTGTAGATTTAGCATTTTCCACCATTTAAAGACCATTAAAAAATTAATAGATTAAATCTAAAACAAAATATACAGGCCCAAAAAAATTAACCAAACAACAGAGAATACTGATAATAAAGCTTAAAAAATTAAGTTCAATCAACCTATTTTACCAAAAACAAACCACCTGTCCCTTTAAAAAGTTTTAACTCCAAATTCTAGCTTCGCCCTTAGTTACATGATAGTAGCTTAAAAGTACAATATTATCTTAGTTTTGGTAGGAATTATCACATCTATTTTGTGGTTATTTTCATACTTATACATAAATCTGAGAGTTTGCAAGTTTTCTCTAAAATATACTTATTACGTGTCTTTTTCTCTTGTAGGAGATTTAAACTAATGAGTTAAGCACGTAGACATGAAGCCAAGAGAATCCAAGGATAAAGATCAATTGAGGAGTGGCTTTTTAAGAATTTAGTGAGTCAAATATGTATGGAAACATAAAAGGAAAGAGAGAAATTCGTATGAGCCAAAGATGGAAAAAAATCCTGGCATTGAAATATTTTGATCAGTTTTGGTATTTTGGTCATATCTTTTTATTCCGATACAGGATTGACTTGATTCTTGCAGTCACAAAAAGATGACTTAAGGATCTAAAACTTGGAAGTTTACCTAAACTTCAAAATCTGCCGTATTAAAGGCCAAAACTGACTAGGAAGTTGACTCACTGTTGAAAAACAGGAATTGACATTTTATATTTTTCTTTTTGGGAGGCAAGTATTTTAGTGTTTCGAATGTTATAAATATTAAAGAGATACAAGGGCAGCCACGGATTTTGGCTACTAAGAAACCTTAATTTTCAACAATTTTTAGGAGTTTTTATTTTCTATGGAAGCTTAAGAACCTAAGTTTGGATTAGAGGTGAATCCCCAATATTGTAAATTGTCCACTATTCAATCCAAGCATGTTTTTTGCATTTTGATTATTGAAATCAATTGTTCTCTTTTTATAATTGTTTTATTAGATCGATATTTGATTTCTAATTCTTTCATAAGTCTATTCTTGAATCTTCTTATTATTAGAATTGAGTTTTATAATCTCTCTAGTAAAACGTGGTAGTCTTGTTAGATATTACTTTGTCATAGTATTGCCTATAGGGTATGCGATGTTTTTGAGTTTTTCTAGCAAAGTTATTATTTTCTAGACTAAATTGTTGGAACAACTGATTAATATAATCAACCAAAGAGTGTTTTATTAATAAAGCTTAATTCTAAATCTTCCAATCGGATAGTTTATGTGTTTATTTACCCGATTGTGTACCAAATTGGATTGGTAGTGGATGCTTAACAATATTGGTGGACAAACCCTAATGCCCTAGTGATTTTAATTATTGAATTTTACTAAACTTTATTTTTCCTAAGTTTCAATCATATTTTTTCTACATACTATTGGTGCTTTTGACATGTTCTTGTTTTCCTTTTCTCAATGGAACGGCAACCTTGACTACACTACAATTTTCATTACAAAATTGGACTACATCACTACAAAATATACAAGCCCCAAAAAATTGAACCAACAACAAAAATCACCAATAATAAAGCTTAAAATTAAGTCCAATTAACCTATTTTGCCAAAAGCAAACAATGGATCAAAGGTCCAAGCCGCTACACACAGTGAGTAATAGAATTGCCGCCTTATCTCCAAATTTTGGCTTCGCACCAAGATCAACTGGTAAAATATTTTGTCATTGAATAAGAGATTTAAGGTTCAAACCGCCTACACTAAATCGACAAAAATCAATTAATATTTTAGCTTGATGATAGAGAACATTCATCATAAAATAGATATTATAGATTGAAACCTATCATTTTTATTTTTATTTTTTATTTTTAAAAATCATCATTAAGGGCGAAATGCGGTTAACCAAATACCTTCTTTTGCTTAATACCGGTGGCTTCAAAACAAAGTCATGGACAGCTTTGGACTGTGGTAGCCCGTAGGTACTATAAAGGCACACAGCAAGTTTGAAAATATATTAAAAGGGTGCTCTTGAAATATTGATTGAATATAGGGTCAAAACAAATTGTAGATGTAGTTGTTTTATTAGGTGGGACCGTGGTACGTGATATGGCATTTTATGTCTTACACGTTAGGTTATACGGTTAAGTCTGCCGGTCGGCTTGCCTGCAAGTGTATGCGTGAAGCATTGCATTATGGATTTTATTATTCTTCCACGTGGCAATTTAGGTTGCTGTCCAAACTTCGTCATCATGGATCTGGCAATTCGACAATACTCAAGTAAAGACAACGTGAAAAATTCGATTTTGATCCCTATCCGTTTTATTAAAAGCCTTGATAACAATTGAAAATTTTGGATTTTTAGGCACCAAAAACTTATGCAAAGATACATTTTAATCAAATTTTGATTTAGTAAAAAAAAAAACAGACAGTACAACGTTAATCAATTACCAAATCAAAAAGTAATTTTAATTGTAAAACAATTGGTAAAAAAAAGAAAAAAACGCAAATTTGATGACATAGTAGAAGACCAATTTTTTTAAAAAAAAATTTAAAACTCTTTAAAATAAAAAGGGTAAATTGCAAATTACACTCTTAAATTTTGGGAGCATTCCAATTTTATACTCTGAAATTTCAGAATTTAAATTTTATTTCCTAAAGTTTATGAGTGATTGGATTTTACACCATATTATTTTTAAATTTGGATTTTCCTCCTAAATTGTAGGATTGTTTAGATTTTACTCTATAAAGTTTAGGGGTGTTTGGATTTTACATCCTAAAGTTTTAGGACTTGGGATGTAAAATCCAAACATTTTCTAGTTTTAAGTGATAAAATTCAAATTCTGAAATTTCGGAATGTAAAATGCAAACACCTTTAAATTTTAGGAGTATAATATGCAATTTATCCAAATAAAAACCATTTAGGAGATCCACTCTTGTAAAAAAATTCATTATTACAATAACCTTTGTCTGACTTGCTATCAAAGTGATCTCACTATAGTAGCTCCAGAACTCTGGAATTCTAGTATAAAAATAAAAAATAAATAAATAAATAACAAAATACAAAAAAAAAAAAAAAAAAAACAAAAAACAAAAACAAAAGAAAAATACTCTTGAATTCTTTTACATGTCCAAATGTCCATGCACGAACTGTGTCCACAACATCAAAAGTCTAGATTTCAATAACAATGACATATATTGAAGAACTAACCCTATGGTCTCAAGAAATTAATCAACAATTTAAGCTCAAGTGTGAATAAATCTGACATATTTTTTCCAGCTTTGGCTTGAAGCGATAAACTCTCAAAGAGAAACTAAGGATAGGTTTCATAAGGAGAAAGACACCAGGGAGAGGAATTTAATAACTTTTTAGGTTCAAGGAGATTTGATCTCAAAGTAATCTTGATTTGACAACCGCTCTTCTCTCAAGTGCAACAAAGGCGCGTTTTATATAGGTAACAATTAGGCCGTCAAAGCAGGTTTTCTGTTTGTTACAATTTCATTCAAGCAAGTGTTCTCCCAAAGACAAACAGTTGTGACGATTGAAGAATAGATTATATGAACTTATCACTGGTATCATTTTTATTGTACATCAAGTACGAATTTTTTTTTTGCTGAATACATCAAGTACAATTAATAGATGAGGTTGAGAGCGTGTGTATCATTTTTTATTGTATACAGTGATCTCATAGTTGAATGAATACTTTTGATGTGTCCTACCCAACAATCTATTTTGAATTTGTGTTAATTCTCTGATTATAAAAAAAAAGAAAAAAAATTGTGTTAATTCTCTATGTTTTCTAGCCCCTCAAACTCCAATTTTTCTAGTCCACTTAGCTTGAGACACTTGACAAAAGTTATCCGGAATGATGGTCAAAAGTACTGTGACTTTGGCTTGTATAATGTATAGTGTATACTCTGTCTTTGGCTATACGTTTCTCAGCCTTTCGGCTAAGATCAAGTGTATACTTCTTGGCTGATAAAATGTCTTGATAGTTATAGTTTATCTAAATGGATTTCGTTTTCAATTATAAACTAGTATGAGAAGGCACGTACTAGTCTCTTTCACAAATGAAATAATTTATTTATTTTTATTTAAGCTGAGATAAAACTTTAGCACATAATATGAAAGTGTGTAATTTTATTAAATTTATTTCAATATCATGTATTTTGATCCACATTATTCACTCAATGTATTTTCCTAAATTCAAAGGAATGCATATGTGAAATTTAGAAGTGAAAATGTGACAAGTTGCATATTCGGAATATTTTTATAGCAATTCCTACAAATATCAATTTCATGTATATAATAATGTACAATGTTCCAGGCAAGAATTACCTCTGTCTTACGTATGTAATAATGGGTGTTCAATGTTTAAATAAAGTAATTTTGTACCCAAACATGACATTGGACATCATTTGTAATTAGAAAACTACTAAGTCAATTCTTTCTTAAAATAGAATTTGAAGGACCACTCAAGAAATTGCATTATAAAGTCTAGAGTTTCTTAGCCATTTTGGATTATAGTGATGAAGAAGTATACGTCTTCAACTTGTTGGGTAATATACTTGTTATTAGAAGTATTGGAATTTAGGTGGCTTTTCATTTTAATATTCCGTACGTAAGTAAGATAATCTACTATAGCAATTAACTTGTTAAAGAAGATTATGTTGCACCTGCTGTTACTTTTCATTATGGTAACCTCATTCAAAATTTTTTATTAGATTAACAATGAACCAAATCTATTGTTTTGATTCCATCAAAAAAAAAAAAAAAAATCTATTGTTTTGATAGAGAGGATATAATTTCTATCTATGGTGTCCAATCCGTGATGATTGTTCTTCGTTCATTAGGCTAAGAAATCAATTTATTTTTTTGTGTAAGCGGCATTTTCATTATAATAATTGAGCTAATTGGAATCTACTATCAAGTTTATTATTGGATTAATTTTACATTAATAAAAAAATCATTTATAATATACTCCTAGGTTCAATATTCAATTTCCTGTCTTATGGTAGTAAAACTATAATTTTGAATAATTTATCTATGGCATAACTTTAAATTTATGATTCCTGATCCTTGTAGCTCAACAAGTTAGTAGCTTCTGAAATCTCTAATGGAAACATTCAGGTTTTAAATCCCCTACCCTCAATTAGGGTTGTCCAAGACCCGCTCAACCAGATTAGATTGTCCAACCCGAGGCGGTCTAATCCGAAACCCACTTGATCCAACAAGAGCAATGTTCAACTGTGGGTGTAGAGCTTCAAAGCTTGATTTGGGTCTTTCCCTTTCCCTCCACAAACTAATCTATCCGATCAAATCAACCCTCTACCACCTCCGTTCAAATCTCCACCTTCTATGGTCGGAATAACGAACATCCATGTTCAGATCTCCATTTAGATTTGGGGGAGATCATGTGATCTCTGCCTAGATCTAGCAAAGATCATAAGATCTCTAATGAAGATCCGCTAAAATCTCAATCGTTGTCGCTAAGAATTGCTTAAACGTAAATATTATCTTAGTTTTGGTAAGAATTGTCACATGTATTTTGTGTTTATTCCTGCACTTAAAAGTAAATATTAGAGTTTTCAAGTTTTCCGTAAAATATATTCATTACATGTAGTTTTCTCTTGTAAGAAATTAAAATTAATCAACTAAGTATGTAGACATGAAACTAAGAGAATCTAAGGGCCAGGATTAATTGAGAATTGACTTTTGAAGAATTTAACAAGTCAAAGTTGTGCGGAAATATAAAAGGAAATATAAATTTGTTTTTAGCTAAAGTTGGAAAAAATTTTGACATGAAAATATTTTGACCAATTTTGGTATTTTGGTCATATCTCTTTACTTCGATGTCAGATTGACCAGATTCTTGTAGCTATATAAAGAGAACTCGAAGATTTAACCCAAACTTCAAAATCGATCATATTCAGGGCCAAAACCGACCTAGAATTTGACCCATTGTTGAAAAATGAAAATTGACTTTTTAATTTTTCTTTTAGGGGAACATGTGTTTTAGTTTTTTGGAGGTTATAAATATTAAAAGGATACAAGAGTAGCCATGTTTTTGGTTGCTAGAAAACCTTATTTTTCATCATTTTTTTAGAGTTTTTATATTCTATGAAAAACTAGGAACCTAAGTTAGGGTTAGGGATGAATCCCTAGTGTTGTAAGTTGTCTGCTTATCAATCCAATTATGTTTTTCACATTTTGATTATAAAAAAATGTTCTCTTTTCATAATTGTTTTGTTAGATTGATGTTTAATTTATAATCCTTTCATAAGTCTATTCTTGAATCTTCTTGTTGTTCGAATAGGGCTTTACAATCTCTTTCATAAAACATGGTAATTTTGATAAACAATACTTTTGCCATAGTATCACCTCTAAAGTATGTGATGTTCTTGAGTTTTTTTAGCAAAGTTATTATTTTTTAGTCTAAATCATTGGAAAAATTGATGATTATAATCAACCAATAAGAGTGTTATTAATCAAGCTTATTTCTAAATCTTCCAATTAGAAAGTTTGTGTGTTTACTTACCCAATTGTGTACTAACATTGGGTTGATATTGAATGCTTAACGATAGTGGTGGACAAATCCCTATGCTCTTGTGATTTTAATTATTGAATTTTACTGAATTTTCTTTGTGCTAGTTTCAATCATATTTTTATATATAATATTGGTGCTTTTGACATGTTCTTTTTTTTCCTTTTCTTAGTAGAACGACAATCTTAGCTACACTACAATTTCCATTACAGAATTGGATGACACCAATTTTTGGCGCCATTGCTAGGTAAAAAGTGCAAAGCAAGAAGCATAAGAGGTGCAACACATCTTCACTCTTGGTGTTTCATATGTTAAATATGTATTCAAAGAATTAGACGAACTGGATGAGTCAAATAAATTTGCAAAGAGAGCTTCAGAATTTGTATTGGGTCTCTTTGCCTGTATTTGTCCCTATATCTTTTTTGCATATGACAAAATTAAAAAGAAAGGAATGGGTTTATCAAATTAGAAGAACTCAACACCACCCAACCTATTCCTCTTTTGCTTCTTGCTTTGCACCTTTTCCCCGACAATGGTGCCAAAAATTGACGTCGTCCAATTTTGTAACAGAAATTGTAGTGTAGTTAAGGTTATCGTTCCACCGAGAAAAGGAAAAACAAGAACACATCAAAAGCACCAATAATATATAGAAAAATATTATTGAAACTAGCTCAAAGAAATTTTGACAAAATTTAATAATTAAAATCAATAGCTTAAGCATCTACTATCAATCCACTTTTAGTTCGCAATTGGGTAACTAAGCACACAAACTATCTGATTGGAAGATTAATAAAACTCTCGTTGGTTGATTATATTCATCAATTGTTCCAATGATTTAGTTTAGAAAATAATAACTTTGCTAGAAAAACTTAATGCCATTGCATACTCCAAAGGCAATATTATGGTAAAAATAATATTTAACAATATTACTGCATTTTGCTAGAAGGGTTATAAAATCCTATTATAACAATAAGAAGATTCAAGAATAGACTTATGAAAGAATTAGAAATTAAACATCAATCTAACAAAACAATTAATAAAAGAGAGTAATTTTTTTTTTTCAATTATCAAAACTTGAAAAATATGGTTGGATTTATATGTGGACAACTTACAACATTAGCAATTCACCCTTAACCCAAGCTTAGATTCTTAATGTTAGGGTTTATAGACCCCTTTGGTTGATTTTACAATGGAATTAATCAATTTCAAATAATTAATCAGTTATGAATTCAAATTGATTTCTAGGTTAATTTTCATAGATTAAATATATCACCGATAAAGCAATAAAATAGTACATGTAGTGGAAATAATAGAAGACAACAATATGGTAACCTAGGAAAACTTGTGAAATTGTGTTTTTATAGTAAAAAACTTAAGGAAAATTTAACCTAAACAATTCTCAAGTCAACATATCCATTAATACAATTGAAGTTTGTATAATATACTTAACCTTAAATCTACTGTTACCTTATATAGTACTTATTAGTCGTGACTACTCGTAGTTCTGAATACATGGACTCTTCTATAATGGACTGTTGCACACAAACTCTCATGTTTGTGACTTTGATATCTCCACTCAAAGGTTTTAATCACCAATTGTAGTTAACTGAATACACACAAACTTCCCTATTTGTGACTCCAAAATATCCACTTGAAGGTTTAGAACAATAACTGTTGTAAATTGGATTACTTTATGGCTTCAAACAAGATCTACACTATGGCAGCAATAACAACGTGTTGATTTTTCTCTATATGCTCTTGAACTCCAACAGGTTGAATAGACGAAGCCTTAGATCTACTTTGAATGTCTCTAGTATAATGAGATTGAGAGAAACTTGGTTATACAAACTTTAACTACACAAATGGTGATTTCTCTCTCTAAAAAGCCTCTCTAGGGATGGCTTATGATATCCTTTAAATAGCGTAACAAATGGATCATGAATCTGGCTTGAAACTAGCAAGTTATGAGTTTTTTTACGTTTCATATTTTTGCTAATCTACAACTTTCGATCAATCAAACAAGGTGTCAAGCTGTAATTGAAAATTTTCGATTGGTTGAGCCTGCAATCAAAATTACAGAAAATTTGTTTTCTTGTTTTGAACTTGATTCTTTCTTGAGCTAAACTTGGGTCTTTGTCTTGGACATTGAAGTACACCTTTAACACACTCAAGATCCACCAAAAACACTATAAATTGATTACATTTTATCATGGTTTGCCAACCTAAAAATGTGAACTCTACACTTAAGTTTTCATAGAATATAAAAACTCTAAAAAAGTTGATGAAAAATAAAGTTTTCCAACAGTAAAAAAACATGGCTGCTCTTGTATCCTTTTAATACTTATAACCTCCAAAACCCTAAAACACGCGCTCCATAAAAAAGAAAATAAAATGCCAATTCCCATTTGTGAGAAGTGGGTCAACTTCCAAGTCAGTTTTGGCCTAGACAACGGTTGATTATGAAGTTTTAATAAACTAGAATGTTTTAGATTTTCGATTTCTCTTTCCATGGCTGCAAGAATCAGGTCAATCCAATATTGGACTAAAGAGATATGGGCTAAAACACTGAAACTAGGTAAAATATATCCGTGTCAAGATTTTTTCCAACTTTGGTTTATACGAAATTTTCTTTCCTTTATATTTCCACACATCTTTGACTTGTTAAATTCGTCAAAAGTCACTTCTCAATTGATCTTGACCCTTGAATTCTCTTAGTTTCATGTTTACATACTTAGCTGATTAGTTTTAATCTCATACAAGAATAAATAAACGTAATGAATATATTTTAGAAAAAACTTAGAAACTCTCATATTTACGTATAAGCACAGGAATAAACACAAAATAAATGTAGTAATGTCTACTAAAACTAAGAGAATATTGTACTTTTAAGCAATTATCAGCCGCTTCTCTTAGTTTTGATCAAAACTGACTCAACATGTGAAAAATCTAACTTGATTTGATTCATTGATGCTCTTAGTCAACAGTGGGTCCTTTGTTCTACCACCCAACAAGATTGAGTCTGGTCTAAGTTGAGCCCAAACTTGACTCAACCCGCCAACTTGTGGACACTCATATCCCCAACCATTAGATTTTTGAAAAAAAAATTATGATTCTATTGAGACTTGGTAAGCATGAAAATTATGAGCAGAGGATAGAATATATTTTGTTTTGAAGGCCAAGCAGAGAATGGAATATATGTAACCATTATTAAGGGGAAATTAATGGATGACGAAAATGAGGTTTACTATTATTAGGTAATTGTGACACCCTCAGGCGTCAGCCCACGAAAGTGAAGTCTCTTTTTAGGCCAATAGTTATCTCTATTTTCTAATCACCACTTTCGTCATTAAAGCCTTTGGGAACTCCTGTGGGCTGGGATACTTAGCCACGTTTCTGGATGCCACGAAACTGTACTTTTGGGCTTTAAGAAAATCCATAGATACTACATCACGGCTGTTCAATATTTGGCCCACTGGGCCTTTCCTCTTATTTCAATGTTTCTCAGATTATCTCTGTTGAGATCGTCATCAACATAAACGCATAATAAGGTCAGTGCTTTGCATAAGATTATATATATATATATATATAGACAGACACACACCATTGGTCAGAATTTGTTATCAATATCATGGTGGGATAATTAATCCAAGTGTTTTTCTGTCCAAATGATGGTTAACACAAATGCTTTTTATTTATTTATTCTTCAATTTAGTTATACATTGCCAAGAAACTTGTAGCTCAAAATGCTACATATTTTCTAAAAAGACAATTAGGATTCAAATTTTTCTCTCCTGTCGTAACTTTTGATTCTTTTTTTTGTTTGTTATTATTATTTAAAAGAGTATAATTATGCATGGTGATTATCCACATATGAAAATTTAAGCATTTTATTAACATGCAACTCTTGCAAAATAGCGAATTCATGTTTGCGTACTCAATTGCGATTGCAATTTTACAACTAGGATCAGAAAATTTTCCATTTCGTGAATTTCAATTTAAAATTTCAGGTTTAGCAACTTAATTAGCCCACTTGGTCTTTTTTGAAACATTGATATAGTTAAAGATTGAAGTATTTAAATCTTGTATGTCTTCATTGAAAATTCTAAGAGGTGCCAACCACTTGATCTCAAATTGCACAGAGTGCTAATTCTTGAGCTCGTCTTGGCCACTCTACATATTTATTGATTTATTCTCCTTTTTTACCTTTTTCTAAAAATCATATTAGTCATTACTATTACATATTTAATTATTTATCACCTGAATTGGCCATGTATATTTTAAGCCAGTTCATACTCTGTGACTTGCGAGCCTGTACGTACCTTTGGACCAAAAAATAAAAGATAAAAATTGGGAGCTTGTAGCCTTGTAATTTGGACTCCACAAATGTTGTTTCAAGCTCAATAAATATATATATTTTTTTTTCTTCTGAATTATGAATTTGTTAATTTATCAGCATGAATCAGTATTTAGCACACGCTCGATCTTAAACATAAATTAATACTACAATAAGTTAGTGATTGAGAGCTTATATGTTCAAGCTGGATGAAGTGTGTAATATATGATCTACTGAATTTATGCTAAACCATTTAACTACTTAATTCATGAGACATTCTCAGTAACCATAAAGAAATTGGAATTCTTTTACGAAACAATCCTGGATAGCCCATTGGATAGGATGGAGAGGAACTTGGATTGGCGCCAACTATGTAACCGAGCAACCTTCGAGAAAAAATTGAGTCACTTTTGGGTTAATTTGACTTTGACACTTGACCAAGTAATGAGGCAAAAAGAAGTAGTTCTGAGTCGTGAGTTGCGCGGTTTTCTTTTTATAGGTGTCGCTGCAAGACTTTGTTGCGACACAGACGAGGGTTATAACATGATACAGGATACGGTACGTGGTTTTTCAGTTTCTTTGGAGAGAAAGTCAATGTTAATCAGCTAGAGCAAGCCGTATTCAGGTATTCTTTGTGTGGTTTTAGGAAATTATTCTGGTAATTTCGGCTTTCTAGAAACCTAGAAGTACTAGTGAACTCTATCTTCTAGTAGATATTGTAACACCAACCTTCTTCTTCATATTGAATTTTACGCATATTAGAGCATGCACAATAAGCTCAATAGAACTTGTACGTACTTTTCAAATTTTGATAAGCATGACCCCATTTTCTATCTCCAATCATATAATATTGTTGAAACACTGTTGCAAAACTAAATGAATTTCACTGATATTTTAATCCTCCAATAGCTCTTTGTCTCTCTCTCTCTCTCTCTCTCTCTCTCTCCGACAGATTGTCATTGTTGCTTGTCTACTTCTCACCAATAATACATCCTGTGTTTGCTCAAACATAACTAATAGAGTCTCATGCGAATTAGTTACAACAGGTTTAATTAGATCCTACAATGTCCTCTTCTTCACTGTCTACTCACCTTGGAACTAACTAACATGGATCATTTAGGTAAAATTAAGAAGAGACGAGAGATTTGAACCATAGACATCTTTATTAGAAATTCTAAGAAATACAAATTGAACTACAAGAGTACTCTTGACTACTACAATGGCTTTTGCATTGTAATTGTCATCGGAGTCAAGAGCTATCATTGTTAAATATTAAGATTGGAAAGGAGGTGCCAACAAGGGCTTGGCTCAGCTAGCATGGATAGTTCGCTTCGCCTAACAAGCCTAGGTTCGATTCCCTCTGCCAACGGGCTCTTGTTGGTGGGCTGCTGTGTGAGGCATTTAAGGGGAACATAGGTTCGAGCCTTGGCAGGTACTTTGGTGAGATTTGTGGGTTCTGTCCCTCACATGGTTATCAAAAATTTAGGTGGCATAATACAATCATAAGAGCCCCCATTTTTTTTTATTAAAAAAAAAAAAAGGTTGGAAAGGAGGCATCTTACTTGAAGATTAAAAGGACAAATACTACAGCATTATATGGAGTTTTAATCCATTGTATTTTATGGACATACTACTGATATAATATAATATATATATATATATATATATATATATATATATAATTGAAATGGGATCTTACAAATAGATTATACTCCAAGTTGGTACCTTCTCTTTTGCACCAAGTATATATTATTGTCTCGTTATTTTTGGGGGTCTTCTTCTTCTTCTTCTTCTTCTTCTTCTTCTTTTTTAATCTTATTTTAAACAAATACACACGTTAGGATGAAATATAGTTCTAATACAGAGGTGCACTATAAACTCCATTAAAAAATTATAGTAATTTTTAATTTTAAAGAAAGATAAGATAGATTATATTACACACAACATATTGTTTTAAGCTTTACTCTCTCCTTAGATGTCATAATCACTATATTATCAAATTATAATAAACTAAGAAATTAAAGATTAAATGCACTTATTTATACATTTTTACTAAAAATCCAAATCTGTACTACAATGCTAAGATTAAGATAGTCTAAAGGCGGAAATGACATTTTCGTCCCTACATTTTTAGACGATTCTCATTTTGGTCTCTAGATTTTATTTTTACTGCTTTCAGTCGATCTCTATCTTGAAAAACGCTTCCCTTTATGGTCCCTGCCATTACATCAGAGACGAAAAATGTACACGTGGCAAATGACAGAATAAAAAAATATTAAAATAATCATTTGCCACGTGTGCATTTTCCGTTTCTGACAAAAAACACGGCTATAAGTCCCGCAGGGGGCTATTGTTGCACAAGATAGATCATGTTTAAAAATGCGGCTATGGAAAACGTAGCTATAGCCTATAGCTGTGATTTTAGGGTCTATAGCTGCGTTTTTCAAACGCGGCTATAGCTCTTGTTTTTTGTCCTATAGGAACCATAACGGGAAGCGTTTTTTAGGATAGAGACTGAAAGCAGTAAAAATAAAATCTACGGATCAAAGTGAGAATCGCCTGAAAATATAAGAACAAAAATGTCATTTCTGCCTAGTCTAAATTATGTCATCTATCCCAATTATTTATTCACAAAATATCTACGACTCATACAATCTCAAAATCATACCACCTGTCTTAGTTTTAGACGGTATCTTAGAAAGTTCAAAGTTGAACTGCTCCATTAGGACTTTGGAGTTTGGAACTTAGTCTGATAGTCATATATTTGGATATGTTTTGAAGAGTCCAACTATTATAATGCTAGAAATTTCATGTCGTTGGATCCCAAGTCCCAAAATTGTATAAAGAGACAAACCGACAAATGATTTTTACAGTGAAATGAATTCGGATATGATAAGTAAAGTAAAGTTATCAATTTTGTTATAATCACCGTGTTAGATTGGCTGTAGAAACAGAACAATTCGGATATCGATCTATTTCAGCATATCTTCTATGACCGTCAACAAATCAATATTAATTTAAGTTTTTTTTTTAAGGGAATTAATTTAAGTTTCAAGACTCACTATATTATTATAATGTACGATCTCAAAATAATAATATATTGTGAGTTTAGTAGGAAAAAGTTAATGGATGTTTTAAAAACATTTATTTAAGAGATATTTTTAGAAATTTTTTATTAAAAAAAAAAGTACTTAACTCTTTTTTATGATTTTTGTATTTCGTATTTTCAATAAGTTAGTATTATAAATTTCTTAAAATCTTGCATTAACAAATGTCTTAAGGATACCAATTAACTAGAATTATATAACTTCTTATTACATAATACAGTAGGTTTTTTTTTTTTTGGCTGAAAATACAATCGGTTCTTGCCCTTCCGTTCACGAAATCAAATAATAAATTTTTTTCTTGGCCAACATCAATAATTAAAAGTATGAAGTATCTGTCGTTTTGATGGAAATGAATGAAATTTGATAACTTTCTCACAAGTCCAACAAAATAAAAGGAAAAAGAAAAATCAAACTTAAGGAAATAAAAAAACAAAAAAAAAAAAGTTTAAGCTCCTTTTTTTTAATTGTTTTTGATTAACTATTAGGAGTATTCCTAAGATTTTTTTTTATTTTTTATTGAACAGGTTTTTTGTTTTTTTATTAGAGTATTCCAGGCTTTTTGGTCTAGACTATCCCCAACAATTTGTGTGAGATGCCTACCTGCCTAGTACCCACATAGATAGCAGGAATATTACAGATTTTACTACACATATTTTAAAAATTAATGAGTTATTAATCACAAAAAATTAATTTAAATATTTATTTATTATGTGGTTGAAGTGGCATGACTATATTCTTGTTACATCAATTTGTAAGGTTCTTTTTTTTTTTTTTTTGGTAGTAAAATTTATATATACAATAATTTAGCATTTTTTCACAAATAATTTTTAGGCAATAATTCATGATGACACGTGTATTTTCTTACCTTTTAAAACTAGTGTACCCTAGACTTTTTTGTTGGATGATTCAGTGAATTTCATTGCCACAAGAAACAATGTTACTCGAGGCCCTTACAGTGATTTAACAAGAAACTCAAGGCAAAAACCCAAATACAAACTGACAAACAAAACAAACCCTCAAAATATGACTAGAGATCACTAATTAATAAACCCAGCTCATAGGAAAATCCCAGGACAAACAAATTAAAATAGATTGCATTACAAATCACAAACAAAGAAATACCCAATCAATAAGAAGAGAACTGCCTATGGAAGATTTGATCTGAAATTTTGCTTCCATTCTTCCCTTCCCATTTGATATTTTGTACCAGTTGTTTCTCTATTTCTGTCACCTTCATGAACTATGTTGTTCCTTTGGAGCAAGGGTAATAAACTGTTGCCCACTAAGCCAATTTACATAAGGAAATTCTAGAGTTGCATTTGAGGTAATTGATGTTCTAGGAATATCAGGTTATTTGTAGCTTCTGTCGTATTAAGTATCTGTGGTTTAAATTATACCTTTTCTTTTCCTTATTATTTATTCAGCCAAAAAAAAAAAAAAAAAAAAAATCAGAGACCAAACTGAGCTGCATTATCTATTCTAAACTATTAATAATAGGATTCTTTATTTGGATTTCATCTTTTTGTATACTAAAATTCCGTCACACAAATTTTTAAACTCTTTAAAGTATACCCCTGTTTTTTAGTTAAATAATTTCAAATTAAAAATCACAAACTGGTTAAAAAAGTAATTTATTGTTCCTAAGTTTCAGGTTTTTTCCTTTATCTTTTCAATTCGGCCTAAAATTTAGGTTACTATCTCTATTTCATTTTTAAACATAATTCCACATTAGCTTAATTACCTCTTTCTTTAAAAAAACAAATACAAATAGTTATTTATATATCACTTTTAAATATTATAACACTAAACCAAAAAAACAAATAAATAAAAAAGGAATTATTGCACACGCAAAGCGTGTGTGCTTGTATATATAATCTTCACATTCTCAAATTAAATAAAATAGTTGAAGTTGCATTTGTTTCATTTTGATTTTTTTAAAAATTGACAGCATAGGACAGTGCAAGTGTTTACCACAATTAGGAACGATAATATGTCGGGTTTGGGGCTGGTTTCTTTATGCCTAAACCCGCCCCGTGGACCTACCCTAGAAACCCAAACCCACCCCATTTGATAAAAATGTTTTTTTTAACCCCCAAACTTGCACCATCGGGGCCCACCCAACCATGCCACAGATTGGGCCCAATCCGTGGCCTAAACCATGGCCTAGTAAAAAAATTGATCGCTTGTAGCCTGAAGCCCTATACTGTGGCCTAATCAAAACAAAAATTTTTATGTTTGCCCAGATTCAAGTAGCTTGAATATTGGCAAACTTTTTTTTTTTTTACTAGCAAGAGTATACTTAGGTAGAGAAATCAAAGAAATCAAAGAATGAAATTCCCACATACAAAAATTGTTAAAAAATAATAAAGACGTGAACTTTGGTAGAGAAAATCAAAGAATGAAATTGGAAAATTGAAAATAAAAAGACCCACTAGGAAATTATGGATGAGCAATAACCAAAGATTTCATCAACCATAAACTATGCAATGAACCAAAAGTTATATATATATATATAGTAATAAACCCAAAAAAAAAAAAATGGAGAACAACAAAGAATTGGTGATGGAGGGAAGAAAAGAGCTGGTGGTGATGCAGGGAGGGGGGTGGCTGAGGCAGTGAAAGGTGAGGCAAAGGCTAACTAAGAGTTAGGTTAGGGTTAGACTTAAAGATGGTGTGTGTGTGTGTGTGTGTCTTGGTTTTTATTTTTTTATGTTTTTGGTATATGCTAGTTGGGTTCATGGCAGGTATTACTAAAATCCACACCCAACCTGAACCCGATTTAGGTTTAATTTTTAAAACCTAAACATGACCATACTATTTCGTGGGTTGAGTAAAACTTGACCCATTAGGGTCGGGTCGAGTACCTGTGGGTCGGGGTTTTTTGCCATCCCTAACCATAGTTGGTTTGGTATAGTCAACTAAGTAGAGCTGCTATAATAGTATTATAGATATTGGAAGGTATGAAATCTTTTATGTGGGAGGGAGGAACCCGAGAAGTAAAAGCACGTTGTATGGAAACATCTCGAAGAGGCAATTGGGCCTCACTTTTCATTAGATTGGGTCCAATTCAGGTGAGGCAACCAAATGCCATAAACTAGAGGGAGTATCCTATCTGAGGAGGCCGAGGAACAAGCTTCCCTTAGGGAACTGGGGTCCAACCTAGGGACCACCAAGATGAGAGCTGAGGAAGGAAGTAGAGATGTGAATCCAAGGTAAGAGGAAAGCTTCCTGATAAAGCACTCATTACCTCTACATTAAATGCACTATATCAACTCAGCTTGTCGCATTAATAGCAGAATGATCCCTGAACAGTGTCCTTACAGCTTGCAACCTACTCTACCACCACCACCAAGTCAATGATGGGACAAGTATCCAAGTAAGGATCAATAGCAGTCCAAGTGGAGGGTTGTGATGCAACTCCAACTGCTATATATTGGAAGAAAGCTCCTACAGGAAAGGGGATTAGAAGAAGGGAGGAAAGAGAAATAAAGGCCATAGCGAGAGAAAGTTATCATTGTAAAATTGAGAAGTTTGATCAATTGAGTTTTTGCTCCTCAGCTAGCTTGAGGAAGAAATTTTATATAAGAATCTTTTTTTTCTTCTTCATTTAGCTATTGAATTATGCTGTTGTTCTTGTTATTTTTTCCTCTTTCTAATTACTAGACGCGGACTACCAAATGCGTTGGGATTTGATCTAAAGTATCCACTTCTATAAATTAGTTGCATTGAGTCTTAACCCAACCTCATCTTGATCAAGTTGGGCTGGGCTGAAGGCTCAATTTTAGCACCCTACACTTTCAGTGTAGCAAAAGCTTCAACTGATGTTTCGAAATGAGAATAAACGAACGTGCTAATCAAAATTATTCAAACTAAGTATCATTTATGCACTTTATTTGTCAGAAAATATTTTAAGCACTTTATAGTACACTCAATCAGATGCACCATAGGTGAGTCAAGTGAATCACACCTGACCAAAATTACATCAAGATTTTTTTTTTTTAAATAAAAGGAATGTGATAAAAAATTGCACTAGAAGGCAAAAGTTTAAGCTGTCTTATTTTGTCCGTGTCTAAAATTCAAATTTGGCATGCCCTAAAGCATCTCGATCTGAGGCTTAATTACCAAACATGTCAAATATAATATGTAAAAGCATCACAAGGAAATTCTCGAGAAATTTCTATAAAAAAAAGGAAGTTCACAAATCAAACTGTCTAAAATGTCGATCTCACCAAACAGTAGAATGAGATAAAATATAGTTTCAATAATTGTGTGAAAACTTAAATATCTTCTGGTAAGGGCAATGCATGTTTTATCGGCAGTCTTGCTAATTGAACTTGAGAGTTTAATTATAGTGGTTCATCAAATCAAATGACCTTGTCAAGGGTCAGGTATATTAAGAAAGAAAGGTAAAAATAAACAATAAATTTCTATCTTTAATCTAAAAAAAGAAAGAAAGAAAGAAAGAATGAATATATATATATATATATATATCAAAGATTATCCACATATATTTTTAGTTACCTAATTTTTTTAATGACTCAAGTAATTTGTTTAAAAATGTATATGAATGATCTTATAAATCCCACTAGTAGATTAAGAAGATTCCTCAAAACTAGTTTGGATTATAAAAGTACTACTTAAGTACCTAACAAACAAATTTTTTTTTGGCAAAATCTCTATGTGAGACCTTTCCCATAATAATAAGCCAACTTATACCTTTTTTTAAAAAAAAAACTTGATTATAATCTTACATAAACGCACACTTAAAGTATATGTTTTATAAGGAATTTTGCTAATCAAACTATGGGTTTAGTTTCTTTTCAAAAGAAAACTACGATCGAGTCTAATTACAGGAAATAATATTTTTCATTTATTTCATAAATTTAAATAAAATATTATAAATCTAAAATGACCATGATTCCATTCGCTATGGGCTTTATTATTTTGTTTAACATTTAGATTATTTTAATGATGTATAACTTTTTAAAGTCTTTTTCTTTTCAATTACAAAGTCTTTTTATTTTCAATCACAAGTATTAAAGTAAATTTTAGTCTACTTTTAACAAAAGAAAAAAGGCAAATAATCTTAATTAAACTATGGTGTTTCTTTAGGCAAGTCCAAAATAATGTTAAAAGAGTTTAATTTTATTCTCTCATGTCTATTTTCATATTTTAAATGTGTACATTTGTTTTTTGCTTTTTTAAGATGTTATCAACTCATTGAAAATGGATATTGTGTAAAATAGATAGTAAATATGTAAAGGGAGTGCAAGAGAATATTCTCATGTAATAATGCCGAAAGAATACTATAGAGTGTTTTTTTAGAAGTTAAAGAAATAGGAAGAGGAGAAAAGAGGAGACCCCATATGTTCCCATCCAAATATAGGGTTAATCATATTCAACTTAATTTCCTCCGTACCAAACAAGTTCATATCCTTCCAGACCATTTTATCAACTGATAATATCAATGATTTTTCCAAATTCCAACCACCTTTTAATTGTCCCATTAACTCTTTGTTACTACTTTTAAATTTTGTACCCAAAAAGAATTGTTAACAAATGCCTTAGGGTATTTGTATTGAACTATTTTTTAAAAAAATTTATGATAAATGAGAAAATGCAATTAATGTTTTGATAATTTTTTCAATTTCTCATAAAAATGATATAAAAATTTTCTTAAAATGGTTTATTACTGCTTTTACATTTCGTACAAAAAGAAGGGAAATATTAATGAATGCCATAGAGCATTTGTATCGAACTATTTTAGGAAATATTTTATGAGAAATGAGAAAAAACAATTATATTTTGACAATTTTTTCAAAATTTCATAAAAATAATATAAAAACTTTTCCAAAATAATTTATTAATAAATGTTCTAAAGTCACCCGTTAACATAATCCAAAAAGAAACAACCACCTAATGATAGTTATGCTCAAAACTTCAAATTAAGGCAATGGCGTATCCGAGAGAAAAGAGAGTATCATAATCATGGTCTATCTGGGGCTATAAGAGAAAAGTTATAAGTTCAAATGTTGAACTGTTTCAATTATTTAATTGGAAGAGTCTGAGTCTTGCTGCATCTGTATTTGTATAAATTTGAAGAAACAGCAAGGGGACAAAAGAGAGACCCAATAATTCTCATGGAGTGGGCGGAAATGCACGTTTTTGCCCACCCCATGTGAGTCCGACCATTCCAAACACAGGACTCTTAGTGAAAGATATATATATATATATATATATATATATATATATATATATATATATATATGGATTTTACTAACTTATGCTCTAAAGACACATAATAGTATACCATTTTTTTGGAAAAGTTTTATTTAGAATTGAAAAAATTTTACAACTTTTTCAATTTCCCATAAAATGTTTCTAAAAATGAATGAGTTAATGTATGTCCTTAGAGCACACATTAACTGGACCCAAAAGTCTGAATCACATGTTATGAATCTTTATCATATTTTGGGTTTGGCGAGAATTTGCACAAGACATTTAGTTTGAAAAATTGCAACCTTTAAATTATGATAAAAACAGGTTGACCATCAGGATGTAGCAAATTGGTTTGTTTCATTGATCGAAAACTAGCTACTACAGTTTTACTAGTACGGATCAAAATGTTATAATGTTGACAACTTTAACCTTGATGACATTATAGGTTGATTGGATATAAAATTTTAGAAACTCCCACATATAGGAAATTTTGAATAAATTTTATTAGAATAATTGTATATTATTCAGTTATGTGTAAAATTATACAAGGTGGTCTATTTATATTTTATAGGCATATTCTATAAGTGCAATTCAAGTAATGTCTGCTGTACGAGTAAAAATAGACAATTGGCATGGGCACATACGAGCCTAGAAACCCAATGTACTCTAACATGCTCCTTAAACTTTAGATGAATTGCAAGAAACCAACATGGGTTTGGATACAAGATCATGGAAACATGTTGGCAAATGAGGTTTGGTGAAGATTCTTGATTAGGTAATCATGAGATATTATGGATTGCACTTGTAAAGTGCTTGAAGAGAGAAGGTTACGAACAAAGTGATCACAATCAGTCACAATATATTTGATCTATTTATAAAAGATGTTTATATGTAATCAGAATTGCACTTCAATTATCACAGTAGATAGGAATGGCTAAAGCAAGGAAACCCCTATAAGAAGCCAACATAGTCATAAAATCTCTAAAGTAATGTCAACAAATGCCCTTTATCAACAAGTGCGTATTTAGCAAGAAACAATATGTTGTTACCCTTTCTAGTACCGAGGTTGAGTACCATGACTTTGTTGATGAATGTTTGAGCTTCTTAGACTCCAAAGACACTCAAGTAATATGAGTGATCCCCAAGCCATGAGTTTTCTTATCCATTGTTGATGTCTTTACTAAGTCTCATCCAGAGTCTTCATGATCTCATCTTCAAACTCAAGATAGCTTCATCAATGTCGCCTTTAATCAAGAGTTTGAATTGTGATGTTAGTGTATCTCTCATGAATCATATCTAGCACCTATTGATTTATTGATTTTAAGTAGGTGAAAAACCCATTTTAGTCCCTACATTTTCATGCGATTCTCATTTTGGTCCTTAACTTTTTTTTCCACCACTTTTAGTCCCTATCTTGGAAAACGCCTCTCGTTTTAGTCATTTCCATCAATGCCCTAATGGCAGAATCTTACGTGGCAGACGAAATTATTAAAATAACAATAAAAATTTATTTTGACATTAAAAAAATGCCACGTCAGCATTTAAATTAAAAAAATTAATTTATTAATTTTAACTAAATAAAAAAAATTTTAAAAAAAATTACAAATCCAAAAATTAAAATCCAAACGAAGAAATCAAATTTAAGGCCAAGAACATTTTCCTTTCTTTGAAATTTTCTCTTTTTTTTTTCTTAGAAAACAAACACAAAATTAAGCATACACAAGCCCAAAAAATTAAAATAAACCCAGTAAATTAAACCCACCCACCACTTCCACACACTCTTTCTCTCTCTCTCTCTCTCTCAGTTTAGCTTCTCCCTTTTGCTCTCTCTGGTTCAACACTTCAGCCACTCATCAAGCTCGATCCTAGCCATGAGAGATGAGAGGGAAAAGAGGAGGAACTGAAACCTAGGTGAACATGAGCAAGAAGAAATCATCGGAAGAGAACTTGATGTGAAACCCATAGACCAATCCCAGAAAGGACTCACCGCTGTTCGTGGCTATTGTGGTCAACGATGAAGGATTGAAGCTTAAGGAGCTTTGATCTGGGTTCCTTGTAATGAAATAGAAGTAGAGGTCGAAGGTGGTGGATCTGGTGGGTTTGGAGGTTTCGGATCGGTGATTTGAGATGAGTTTCAGATCATTGGGTTTTAGATCGATGGGTCATTGATCGTTAGGTTTTAGATCGTTGAGCCTTCCGAGCGCCTTTCGGATCGTTGAGTCTTCGTCCTCATTGTCGTCAATTGCTGGGTTTGTGTTTGTTGCTTTTGTGTTTGGTTGACAAGGAAGATCTGTTGCTGGGTTTATGTTTGTGTTTTTATTTTTGTTGGAAATCAGTTTGTGTTTGTGTTTGGTTGACAAGAAAGGGCAAGAAAATGCTAGAAAATCTAGGCATGTGTTCTTATGTTTAAATCTGAATTTGTGTTTTCTAGAGTTCATGAAATGGATTTCAATTTTGTTTTTTCTTTTTTGTTTTAATTTTTTTTTCATGTTTAATTTTTTGTTCTTACTTTCTGGGTTTGTGTTCTTGGATTTAGATTTGTGTTCTTGTTCTTAGATTTTAATTTCTGGATTTGTAATTTTTTGTTTTTAATTTTGTTTTTAATTTCTTTTTATTTAGTTAAAATTAATAAATTAATTTTTTTTAATTTAAATGCTAACGTGGCATTTTTTTAATATCAAAATAAATTTTTTATTATTATTTTAATAGTTCTGTCTGCTACGTAGGATTTTGCCGTTAGGACATTGACGGAAAGGACTAAAACGAGGGGCATTTTCCAAAATAGGGACTAAAAGCGGTGGAAAAAGAAAGTTAGGGACTAAAATAGAAATCGCGTAAAAATACAAGGACTAAAATAAGTTTTTCGCCTTTTAATTAAAAGCAAAGAACATTATTTTGTCATTTATTTTAGTCAAATCTTGAGATCCTCTTAGGTCAACTATAGTCTCTATACGTATGTACACGCTAGTGTAACATTCATTATACCGAAATTTTTTAGAATACAGATCCCATTCAAATGATTTTATTCTTTTCTCCGTCCAAAATTTTTCAACACGAAAAATGGCTGCTATAAAGAAGAAGATTTAAAACATGGATACCCATACTCTCTCTCGAATAAACCTGCTAAGGCACAAGGTAAAGCATCCATGTCAAATCATATAAGTATATAACACGTGAGCACGTTGGTCTAAACTCATAAGTCAACTTTCTTATGATTCCTCAGGTACCCTTTGTATCCAACCGCGTGGAGCAAATAACATCACGTATAGTTCTCGAGGAAACGACACAGAAACTGAAGCTCAGAGGGAGAGAGTAGCCCTCTAAACTATAACGCAAAGTGTCTCACTCTCCTTTGACGTTGTGTCTGCGTGCGCGTGCGCGTGCGCGTGCGCGTGCGTGAGAGAGAGACAGATAAAACTTAGGAGTCAATCAAATACCCACACTCTTTGCATTGTATTTGTAGGAACAGTTTGGGAAAGCATATATAGTTATGTACTACTTGCAGGTAGGTAAAGTTCTTGTATTGCTTCACAAAATATTTTGCAAGGGTTAAGTAATTTGAGCGATTTTCAAGAAATATGTTATGCATAGTCTCATTAAGATCACAGTAGTACACATGGTATTATCCTTACTTAGTGTGCATTTGAGTTCGAATTAAAAATTAAAATTATTTTACTATTCAGCTTATTTTTGTTATTATTTATGGGTTCCGTAGTACTTTTTAGTATTATTTATAGGTTTCACTTTATTATTTCAACTAATTTTTATTTTATCTACATAACTTTCAGTAATAATTTTTTAATTTTAATAAAATAAGTGATATCCAAACACACCCTTAATCAATTATCATTACTTCAACTCAAAACCTTTTTTAATTATTCAAAAAAAATATATATAAATAACGCGTCCTATAGCTCAGTGATGACAATAACGTCATACGCATCCTTGTGCTGCTTAGTCAATGACTCTCATGTGACCAAGATTTATTTTATTTAATTTATTTCTAGTTTTTAATTGATTTCTTTTGTGCGTGTATTTCATCGTGTTTGGCTCACACGTCCTATCATAACATTTTTCTATAAATAGCCCGCCAGCCTTTTCTTTCACCCCATCCATTTCCTTATCCATCAGTTAGAGCCTTAACTCGTCACGGCCTTCCTGTCTTCGCCTGAATTTCTCTCTATAAACGAGATTGAATCTAGACATAATTTTATGTGCTCGGATCTTTTGAAGCTTTTGTTAAGAACCGAGACCCCAATTGGGTTAACAAATCACAAGGTTCTTGCAGAATTAGACCAATTTTCATTCTGGGATTATTGTTTCAGAATATTATATTCTCTACAGATTTTCTGCAAACACTTTAAAATTATGATGGTCTGTATGGTTTCTCGAACGGGAAGAGAGTTGCAAAGGTACAACAACTTGGGTTGCCGCCAAGTCGTAGGGTGAGTTTCATTGTCATTGAATTTATCATTGTTTTCTTTTTTGATAATCATTTATCATTGTTTTCTTGTTTTTTAATGAATCAGAAATTTTTTGTTGATTTTTTTTTTCCTTTCAAGCTGGCATCCATGTTAAATTGAAACTACGGCTCTGCACGTTTATATTCTTCTAGAATATAATATGTAGTCAAAGTCATTTGACATGTGTCCATATTAAATTGAATGGCTGGCCCCCATTTTTAATTTCTGGACTGTGGCCTCTCTCTCCTTTTAGATTTGTGTTTCATTTTTGCATAATTTGTTTGCCTTTGGGTTCTTGTTTTGTTTTTCTCTTTGTTGTATCTTTTTAGAAATTATCTTATGGAGCGACTCCATGAAAAGCTATATGGGTGTCATATGTTGTAAGAGGATGATTTCATAGAGCCGCTCCATGAGATACCTCTCTAGGTTAGGTGGGAAGTTCTTTGATTTTGTTTCTTGGTCAACAATGGAAACTACTATTTGATTGGAAGCCGTGTGCATGATGTGTGTATAGCCTATACTAAGAATGCATTGATTATCAAAAAAAAAAATTTTAAAATGAAAGCATTGTCTCATTGTTCTATTGTTTAATATTGCAGATGCATACCTTATAGATATAAAAAGGGCAGTGATGGTAACAACAGCAATGAATTGGAAATCCTTGTTATTAGTTCACAAAAAGGCCAAGCAATGATGTTCCCGAAGGTACCACTTAATTTACAAGATTGTAAATTAATAGACTATTCTCATTATATGGTCTATTCTTAATTTAAGAAAGAAAATAGAAAAAAAAAAAAAAAATTCTCTTTATATATAATGGACTATTCTTTTTATTTAGTTGGATTATTCATTAGCATTCTATTGGCTTTTCAGGGTGGTTGGGAACTTGACGAATCCGTGGAAGAAGCAGCCTCTCGAGAGTCACTCGAAGAAGCCGGGGTTCGTGGCAATGTTGAGGTTAGTGTTTTGTCACTTCGTTGAATATTTGATTTGTATAGCTTTTGAAAGTAAATTCTGTACTTTTACACAATGAACTAACCTAGCTAAATAAAAATATGAAGCAGTGTCAATACACTCAATATTCCTACCCTTGTTTTTTTTATTTCTAACTTTGATATGATTTTTGTGATGCATATTACAGTGTAAATTGGGCAAATGGACCTTCATTAGCAAACGCTATGGAAAATGTTATGAAGGCCACATGTTCCCTTTATTAGTCCAGGAACAACTTGAATTATGGCCGGAGAAGAATGTCCGCCACAGAATATGGGTATGTTCTTGCTCAACAAATTAAATTTTTTTTTTCCTTGTACATTAATGTTCTGTGTCATTTATATATGTGTGTACTAATTATTCTATGTTTGTAATTGTTTGCTATATATAGATGTCAGCACCCGAAGCCAGAGAAGTTTGTAAGCATTTGTGGATGAAGGAAGCCTTAGACGTATTGGTTGAACGGATTAAATCTCCACAGCAGCAGAAGAAAGAAGATGTTCTGCCATGTTTTCTAATTTAGAGAACATTAATAAATAAATTGTTTTGTACATAGACATTTCTTAGAGTCACATGTTCATCATTGAATCTTCAAAAAACCAGAAGATCAAACGGCTGATTAGAGCGCAGAGCTAGGCAGGCAGGCAAGGGTTGTAGAAAAAACGAAGTGGTAACTGCTTGTGGATTCCTGGTGTTTGTTGAACGTTACTGAATTGTTGATTTTCTATGTAACACTCGTTCATCAGAAACCAAATGAAAATACGAGAAAGGAATATATATCACTTACAAGTTATCATGAACATGTTGAAATTAAACTTTTCCCATTAAAAAAAGAAATAATAATAAAAAATAAAAAACCCACGAACTGTTTCTGGGTGCGGTTGTTATTTATGTATTTTTGGGATTTTTATTTAATGGTAGGAATGATGAATCCGTGGAAAACCCTACTTGTCATGAAGATAACAGTACCTGCTTCTAATAATGTACATTTGGTTCCCTGGTTCCAAATTCAACAAAAAACAAATCCAAATTAATCGAATACTTCTAACCTAAATTCCCAAATTGGTTTGCAACTGTTATAAAATATATAATTGACAATTCTAAGTTCTATATTATTCCTTTCATACAACAGATTCTCGGGAAAAAATGATAAAAGCCAAAATAAAATATTTTTTATTGTTAGATGTGATCCATGGGACATATATCCAACTTTTTTTTTTTAATTATTTGATTCCTTAGTATACTTTTTTGCTGCTCCAAGTGAAGTAGCTCTTCCTTGCTTTTTCGAAGTTCTTGTTTTTATTGTGAGAATATAATTTTGATGTGTCATCATCATCGATCACATCATGAAAAATGAAATTTTATGTTTTGATAGCTATGAAAAATGCAACTCAATCTTATCCAACCCTAAACGTCTAATATTTTGCATAATACTGTATGAAGGGCATTTATTCCTATTCCATAGCATCAAAGTCCTTTCGTTTTTGCTTTTTCTTTGCAATCAACTTGAAAATTATACATTTATAGAAACCATCTTTGGATAGTGGAGGGCGCCGAGAATATGTTCCGAACTTCCTATATAGAATAAAAGTAAAGAAAAAAACAAGAGCCTTTTTTTTTTGGGTAATGACTACCCATCAATTGTGAATGGGGTGCCTGATGTAGAACAACCACAATACTTCAATAGAACAGAAAAATAATAAGATAAATCTTAGGAGTCAGCACCTAAGGGTTGCTTGAAGTTAGCACCAAGCAAACTGGAGTCGGCACCAGTGTAAAAGAAAACACACGTTTTTTTTATAATCCTCAAAAGCTGTCTTACAATAATCAGAAAAAGTGTTTAAATAGCTAACAACAAAATGCATAAAAAAAAAAAAAAACCCCAATTATTAAATACTCGGGCTTGCTTAATCTCAAGCCCAATAACTAACAGGCTCTATCCATAAGGTCACAGGTTGGGTCATCTTCTTTTTGTTCTTCCTCCCATACATGCGTATAATTGGGGGCTTATATCTTGTGTCCGCACCAACTCCCCCCGAGTGAGAAGAACTCGACCCCGTCGAGTGGAAATCTGAAGAGCTCTGATAGTACTCTAGCAAGTCAGGATCCAGTCGCTGTAGCTCATCCCAAGTAATCCATGTGCAATCAGAATTTGGTCGTCCACGCCACTGAACTAGGAAACGGTGAACTCCTCCATCCCTGGTAGAAACAATCTGCTCATCTAAAATAGCATCAATAGATTCTTTATGTGCATAGGAAAAATTTAAGGGTAAAGGGGTAGGAATTGGGGCATCAATAGGATCAAGTAAAGGCTCATCAAAAGGAGTTTCAAGAATAGCTGTAGGGCTTTTATAAGCAACTAGATCCTCAATATTAAAGGAGGAGCTAATACCATAATCCTGAGGAAGGTCAATGACATAGGCATTTGGGCCCATTCGTTTCAATACCTTGAATGGACTGGCACTACGAGCCTGCAATTTCTTAACGGTCCCAGAGGGAAACCATTCAAGTCGAATCCGAATCATGACATAATCCCCTACCTGAAACTCTGCATGACGCCGATGAGTGTAAGCATGAATTTTATATTGAGAATTACTTACCTAAATTTTTTTGCGAATCTCATTATGCAAATCATGAACATGTCGTGCAAATGCCTTAGCAGATTCAGAAATCCTAATATGTGGGGACATGGGCAACAGATCTAAGGGCTTCCTAGGTGTAAATTCATGCACAACCTTAAAAGGACTAACGCCTATAGACCTATTGACAGAGCTATTATATGCAAGTTGGGCTATAGGAAGAATTGAATCCCAATTTCAATTGGCTTCACCCACTAGACACTGAAGAAGGTTGCCTAGACTACGATTGACCACCTCAGTTTGACCATCAGTTTAAGGATGAAATGCTGTGAAAAATTTCAATTTGGTGCCTACTAATTGCCACAAGGTCTTCCAAAAATAACTCATGAAGCGAACATCCCTATCAGACATTATGGGACCATAAAGCTTGACAATCTCATCAAAGTAGAGCTTTACAATTTTAGAAGTATCAGAAGTCTTAGAACATGGTAGGAAATGAGCTATCTTAGAGAACCGATCAACCACTACTAGGATAGAATCATGCTTCCTAAAGGTGTGGGGCAAACTTAGCACAAAGTCCATACTCATATCCTGCCATAGGCGATCTAGCACTGGTAGAGGCGTGTACAGACCAATGTTTTGCTTGCGATGTTTGGCTAGTTGACATGTACAACACTGAACAACTATCTTGACAACGCCCCTCTTAAGACCAGGCCAATAGAATTGACGTTCCACTTCTTCAATTGTCTTATCTCGACCAAAATGACCTGCAAGACCTCCTGCATGTATCTCCCAAACTAGGAAATCTCTCACTGATGACCGAGGGATACATAACTTGTTGGCCTTGAACAAGTAACCATCTCGAAGGGTATAATCATCTAGGACTGGCCGTGAGGCATTACTTAGGCTAGTGTAGAGCTCCCCAAAATCTAGGCATGATTCATAGTCATCCTTTAGTCGTTTAAACCCAGTAACCTTAACACTCACGACTGATAGCAAAGACACCCTTCGATTTAGTGCATCCGCAGCCTTATTCTCAACTCCCGCCCTATGTTTCACCACAAAGTAGTAGCGTTGTAGAAACTCAACCCAATTACCGTGCCTAAAATTCAACTTCTTTTGGGAATGCAGGTAGCGCAAAGCTTCATGATTAGAGTAGATAATAAACTCTCGAGACAACAAGTAATGGTGCCAATGCCAAAGAGCTCGCACAATGGCATAAAATTCTTTGTCATATGTGGAGTACTTTTGCTTAGCATCATTCAACTTCTCACTAAAATAAGCAATTGGGTGGCGCTCTTGACTAAGTACTCCCCCTCTACCAATACCCGAGGCATCACATTTCACATCAAAAGGCTTGTTAAAATTAGGGAGACACATGATAGGTGCCTCCGTCATCTTTTGTTTTACTTCATTGAAAGCCTTAGTAGCAGCTTTTGTCCAAATAAAGTCTCCTTGTTTCATGCAATCAGTGATGGGGGACATAATGGTACTAAACTCTTTGATGAATTGGCGATAAAAGGAAGCGACCCCATGAAAGCTTCGAATTTCATGGATATTTTTGGGTTCGGGCCAATCCACAATCACTTGAACCTTTTGGGGGTCAATAGAAACTCTTTCAGAGGATACTGTGAAGCCTAGGAAGACAACTCTATCGGTAAAGAAAGAGCACTTCTTGAGGTTACCGTATAAACTCTCATCCTTAAGGGTCTTACAAACTTGAGTTAGGTGGTCTAAGTATTGCTCCCTAGATTTACTATAGATGAGGATGTCATCAAAGTACACAACCAAGAATTTCCCCATAAAAGGCTTGAGCACTTGAGTCATCACTCTTATAAAGGTACTAGGAGCATTGGAAAATCCAAAAGGCATGACCATCCACTCATATAAACCATCTTTCAACTTGAAGGCAGTTTTCCACTCATCACTAGGACAAACCCTAATTTGATGATAGCCACTTTTGAAGTCTATCTT
This sequence comes from Castanopsis chinensis, assembly GCA_032878915.1. Classification (NCBI taxonomy): domain Eukaryota; kingdom Viridiplantae; phylum Streptophyta; class Magnoliopsida; order Fagales; family Fagaceae; genus Castanopsis; species Castanopsis chinensis. The sequence goes on from JAVQMG010000133.1 coordinate 42,159,419, forward strand.
GGAAAAGATCGTTGCTCCAGCCATCATATCCAACATGTCATTCAACCGAGGGATAGGGAAACGATACTTCACTGTGGTCTTGTTGATGGCACGACTATCAACACACATCCTCCAAGTCCCATCTTTTTTTGGAGTTAAGAGTGCAGGGACTGCATAAGAACTCATGCTTTCACGAACAAAACCCTTCATAAGTAGCTCTTCTACTTGCCTTTGCAACTCGGCATGTTCTGCAGGACTCATCCTATAATGAGGCAAGTTAGGTAGGGTCGCTCCGGGCACAAAATCTTTGGCGTGTTGCATGTCACGCATGGGCGGCAAATGATCAGGGAGTTCCTCAAGGAAAACATCCTTAAATTCCTGGAGCACAAACCTCACTTCTTCAGGTTGCTCTTCACGGGTCTCTCCATGAAGTTCCCTGGCAACTAAGACAAACACAATGGATTCCTGAACTGTTACCCTCTCAAATGCCTTTAGACTTATGATGTTCAAACTTTTCGCCTTTGGTGCTTCTGGCTTCTTGCTCACGTCGATTGGCTTGGGTTTCAAAGGATTAAGCACAATTTTCTTACCTAAGGGTGACATCCAAATCATAAAGCTAAGGTCTACCTAAGATAATATGCCCTACATCCATGGGAATTACGTCACACCATATTTCAGCCTTGTAGGTGAGGAACTGAAGTAAGACAACACATCTTTCTTTTATGGGTATGGAGGAAGTATCCACCCAAGAAACTTTATATGGGTTAGGGTGTGGGATCAATTTCAAGCCTAGGCGGGAAACAACATTAGAGGACACTGCATTATTGCAACTCCCACTATCTATAATAACCTTGCAAGTTTTGTCTCCATACGTAGTGTAAGTCTGGAAGATAGCACTCCTTTGCCAATCATCAGTGTCTCTCTATTCTGTTAAAGCACACCTTACCACATTCACTCTAGGGACACGAAAAACAACCTTGGAATCATCAACCTGGGGCGAAAGGGTTCTAATGTACGCGAGGTAGTTAGGTTCATCTTCCCATCTGGCCTCAACATCTTGGACTTCTTCAACATTTAGATCATACACTAGCTCCTCAACATTTTCTGCCTTTTCATCACCCTCTTGAATGACAAGGGTCCTAGAGGGACATCTAGCTGCAACATGTCCAACCCCATTGCATTTGAAGCATTGGAGGCGAGAGTCTAATCTTGAGGGCTCATTGATTACACCTTTTCCCTTTTGCTTTTTTTCTATTGGGATGCTATTGGGGTTGGCCTTAGGGGGTAAGGCAAGTCTAGATTTGCTACCAAAAGGTTGAGGGTTGGTAGGAACACTCCAAAGCTCAGAACGTCGCCAAAAGATAGATTTGGATGCTAACTCACAATTCCTAGCAATGTCATAGGCTTCTCCTAAGGTAGTGACTCCTCGGGTGATAATCTTGCCTAGTAGGTTAGCATTTAAACCTTTCTTGAACTTATTGAGTGTGACAACCTCTTCCTCAACTATTCGAATTCGCCTCTTGAATTCCTTGAACTTCTCTATATATTCGGCCACAGGAGCAGTGCCTTGTTTTAGGCGATCCCATTCCTAAAGGAGGGAACTCCTATAAGTTGGAGGAAGGTAATTCCTAGAGAATGCCTCCTTCATCTCAATCCAATCAATAATGGGGGGCTCACGTCAACGCCTAAGGATTTCCTCAAGGTCCTCCCAAAAAAGGTCGGCTCTCCCAATTAACTTCATCCTCACATATCTCACTTTCTTATTCTCAGCCCAATGGTAATAGTCAAAGAATTTCTCCATTTGACGTAACCAATCAGTGAAAACCCATGGGTCTAGGCAGCCATCAAAGGTGGGTGCTTCTATCTTTTCCTTAGACATCCTATCATCATAGTCCCTAGGGCCATAGTGACTATAGTGATCATGTTCAAGGTTTGGAGCCCTATTATAGTAACCATGGTTATTTTGCCTAAGCATGTTATCTCCTTCCTGGTCAATGGTCTCTCTTTGTGGTACTTCAATTCGATTTACCCTAACCAGTAAATCACGAACACTTTTTGCTAGGTCTCCTATAGTTTGCTCTAAAGAGGGACTAGACTCGGAAGTAGATTGAATTTCAGGGTTTGACATGATGCGACCATTACGTAGATGCATGCAACGCTATATTTATGAATGCAGTTGAGATTCCAAAATATTCAAGTAATCAATTCTCAATGTAAAATTGAAGGTCAAGCAAGAGTGCATGTAGAGACTAGATCAATGAATCAAAGGAATAAATTGCAGTCAAATAGTGACAATGTTCACAATATTGAGAAATAGCCCAAATAACAATCAAATTTCACTAAGCTCCACAATTAATAATGAGAATCGGATATTTCAAAGAAATTGGGTTATGTCTTTTTTTTTTTTCTTTTTGAAATTTTAGAGTGGGTACTGAAAGAAAACACAAATAGTAAAACAGCTAATTTGAGCACAAAATGGATAGGCCAATGGAGTATTGTGGGATATGCACATAAAAAATATAAAGATAATATTTTAAAATGAGACATAATTGAATCCACCCAAAAAGTAGAGTAAGAATTGTACCCTAGTTAGTGGCTAACTTATTGTACTAGACAGTCACGATCTGGCTCCTTAATTGAGTGGGTCTAGCTGGACAAAATGACTTGTGGTTGAACAATACTTTCATGTAGGAATTTAGGCCCAATACATGCAATGGGTTGTTACAGTAACGATATTCTTTCTTTTTTTTCTTTTTTTTTTTGGGAAAATAAAAAGAAATACACTGCAATGGACTTTAAAAGAAAAGACAAGACAGTACTCTTGCTCAAAGGAACTACAGGCACTAAAAATTTCAGAAACTAGAAACTAGAAGCAAAAGAAACTAAAGAGAAGAGAAACGGCGGAGTCATCGGTTGGGGTCACCGGCGGAGGCAGCGGCTGTAGTCGCTGGCGGAGTTGGTGGCTGCTCGTCTCGGCCTTGGCATCGGCGGTGGTCGACGTCCTCAACAATGGTGGTCGAAAGTGGGGTGTTGGGTTTTGTGGCGGTTGGTGGCTGATGGTTGTTGGGATTCGTGGCGGTGGGTGTTGGCGGTTAGGTCTTTCGTAGGTCTCTGCTTCTTCTCCTTTTTTCTTTTTTTTTTTGGTCACAGCAACGATACTCTTTTTTTTTTTTTTTTTTTTTTGTGGGCTATGGGTTCTGTGATCAGAGGCGGGCACAGATGGCAGTCACCGGCTTGGGAGGCGCTGCTGGCTTCTCTGTTGGCTTGGGGGTGAGAACTCATATGGGGCTTGGGGGAAGATACGGATTGCAGGGGCTAGCTTGGGCTTGTTCATGATCTCATGGGGCAAAAACTTGAAAGGTATCGTCATGGTTGGTTCGCTCTTTTGATGGTTTTGCTAGTTGTCTACGGTTGTGTTGTATGGAGCGCAAGTCTGCTCTGATACCAAAACTGACGTAGAATAACCACAATACTTCAATAGAACAGAAAAATAATAAGACAAACCCTAGGAGTCAGCACCTAAGGGTTGCTTGGAGTCAGCACCAAGCAAACTGGAGTCAGCACCAGTGTAAAAGAAAACATATGTTTTTTTATAATTCTCAAAAGCTGTCTTACAATAATCAGAAAAAGCGTTTAAATAACTAACAACAAAATGCATAAAAAAAAACCCTAATTATTAAATGCTCGGGCTTGCTTAATCTCAAGCCCAATAACTAACAGGCTCCATCCATAAGGCCACAGGTTGGGCCATCTTCTTTTTGCTCTTCCTCCCATACATGCGTATAATTGGGGGCTTCTATCTTGTGTTCGCACCAGTGCCCCTCGACCTAAGGACATGAGAGCACACTAAAGATTGACTCTACGATTGACAAACCGAAAACATGTTCTTAACCAAGGTTGTCAAAAATCGGGATCCTACGTAGGATCGTGAAAAGTAGATCAGATCGTAGATTGTAGGATCAAATTGTGGATCATAAGATCCTACATTATTTGAGGAAAAAAATAAAAAATACATATTAGTATATTAAATAATCACATAAATTATAAATTTATTGATATAATTACCATATTTCACTACATTCATTTGTAAGTATCATTTAAAGAGGCCAAAAACCTCAAAATGTGACACTTTATTAGGATTTTTTTATTTGTGTCCAATTGACACTCTTTCTATATTAGAGTGAGAAAACTTGGTCTATTGAAATTTTATTTTTTATCTGGATCCAACTGAGCCTTCTGTCAAGTTAAAGAATATTACAAGAAACCAAGGTTATTTTGGATCACCAAAATTGTACGATCCTACCGATTGTGAACGATCGCAAAAATCCTTGAAAGATTAAGATCGTTTTGGGCAAGTGGAATCATAAAATCGTAGGGTCGTAGGATCCAAATTGGGATTTTGACAACCATGTTCTTAACTCTATCTATGTATATTGAATCTAGTACATCCGTTTTATGATGATTATTTTTTTTATTAATATCAATATATTGATTGATTGATTGATTGGTTTGTGTGTGTGTGTGTGTGTGTGTAGGTAAGCTTTGATATTAGATTTTTCATCAAATGATTTGAGATTTTATAAATTAAATTAATTAAATTTCAACCCATCCTAAAGCATTTTAAATTCAAACCACACACACTCTATATGGTAAAATGCTAAAAAGATTTATTCGAACTCCAAAAATTAATGTAATATTTCAACCCCTCGCTTTAATTTCCATTATTGATACATTAATTGTTGCTACACATTACTTGCTAGTTGCACATTTTTTTTGTTTTTTACTCACAAATTGTTTTATAAATGCACAACCTTAAAAACAATTGAAACCGTAACACTTCCGGTCATGATTTCAGTTGTTTTTTGGGTTGTGCGTAAAACTGCTTATGTACAACAAATATCTCCACAATTTTTTAAGATGTCTACACTTTACATTGAATTTGTATGGTAGTGTGTATTAGGTAATGTGCAATATCATTGCTCCTATATATTGATATGAAAACACGTCATTGGCGAATAGTTCAACAAAAAGTTGTCTCTAATCAAGATGTCTTGTATTTGCTTTCATTGTGACGGCCCTAACAACCCGAAAAAATATTAGGCTTTGGTGGGTTTATTTAATATGAAGTGGGAAATTTCTGGTGCCTTTCTTTTAAGCCCGGTTCCATGCTTCTTCTGTAGGTGGATGTCATAGCTAGAATAAATGCTAGTTGTATTTATGGGTAGTAGTCTCCAACACGTTAAGCCATATGGTTTCAGCAGCTCGCCAAATTGATTATTTTCTGATTGCTGACATAGCATCAAAGTCTATGCCAGTCGTAAAGTAAATGCTCATATCTACTCCTCTATATTAGAATAGGAACAGCTATTGAGATTGTTTTTCTCCATAGAGTACTGAATAATAAATTAATACTTAATTAATCATTTGTTGTTTTGTATGCTAAATTCAGTGCAGTGACACTACTTAAATTTTGACAATTATGCATTTCTAGAAACCGTGTTGAATCAGACCTCATATGTGCATTGCATACTCCCCGACCCCCCCTCCACCCCAACCAACCACCTTTCCTTTATTTTTTCCACACACTACCATCTTTATTTGCATGTTTTTTCCTTGTCATGAAAAGCAACATTGCAAATAATGCTAGCATAGCTACATTATCATACTGTTCAGTTTTTACCCGAACTAATATAATTTGCTGTGATCAAAATAATATCATTTTTATTAGCTAACACCATTTTATTATGCACAGATGATACTATTACAACTATAAAAGAAATTTATGACAATGTTGTGTCTGAAGTCTGAACATATTGGTAAATGTTCCGTCTCTCTCTATACAGTTTAATTATTTAGTTGCTTATTCCATGCAAATGGTGTAGCTGCCCAATGATGCGATCACCACAAAGAAAGCTTGTCCTCACGACAAATTGGATTTTTGTTGAGACAGCTTGTCATCCTCAAAAATCACAAATGGCGACATGGGTTCTGTTCCGTAGTCATATTGAATTTTCTGCTTCACGTACACATCCACTTGAAGGGTACAGAGTATAGACTAGTCTCTCCTACCTTTATTAAGCTTTATGACCTTTCTTTCCTCTACTTTAAAGGCGCAATTTGCTGCGCTCTCATTGGTGAGCGTACCTGCAGCACACAAACGAAGATATTCTACTTTTAACTTTAAATCTAGCATTAGTTAGTTGTTTCTTGTCATTTCTTATCCTTGTTCTTTCTTTTTCATCATTTCAACTTGGAATTTGATGTGCTTCTTGTCCCCCCAAAAGCCTATATACTTTAGGAAATCAATTACGAAGCTTCCTCTCACGTATAGCTTTGCAAATTCTTTGTGGTTTACTAATAAAGGGTTACAGACTGATATAATAATACAACAATAAATGTGATCCACATCACATTAATACTAACATAAATTATTTGTCCTATTTTTTGTTTTCTAATTTTTACTCTATCAATTCAGGCATGACGTGTTTGAATCAAGAAAGTTAATATCGTATTGGAGGTTGTACCAGTTTAATTAATAGTACGATATATTTTGGGTACCGGTCAATATCTGTGTACCATTTTGAATTTACTACTATTTTATATATTTAATATATATACACACATACAAAATCTCTATTTACCATAAAATATTACCTCAAAAATTCTTGTTTACCATAAAACACTACTTCAATTATTCATTGCATACAAAAAAAAAAAAAATAATAATACAATATAAAAAACAAAAAACTTAATTGTTCATTGCATACAAAGAAAATAAATAATACAAATAATTAAGTTAACACAAATTATATAGATCTTCTACTATATTTAAAAATAATATATATATATATATATTAATAAATCTAAAAGTATATATATTATTTTTATATTTATAAATTTAATTATTTCGTAAAAGTTAATTTGTTAAGTAGTTAAACTATTTAAGCTTATAAGTTTATTTTAAAAAAAAAAAAGACAAAAAAAAAGAAAATCAACAAAAAGGTTTAGATGAGATAAGTAGATAATTAGTGGGGTGAGTTTGGTAGAATCAAATAAAATAATTAAAAAATTTTGTAGGTGATAAAGCCAAAAAAACTCAAGAGCTGAGTGTTTATACTTTTCAATTTTCACATTTTCCAAGTATCTTTGTTAGTTTTTTACTCCCCACCCACGTTAACTTTTGATCAACTTCACATCAACTTCTCATTAGTCATTTCACTTCATACAGTTAAACATCTAGGCCTCTCTCAGTCTCACACAGTTTCTCACTTTTTACTCCACCACAGTTTCTCACTTGATCTCTCTCTCCCTCTCTTGCAGATCAAGCACCGCCAGCCAGCTTCGTTGTCACTGTTGTGAGCCAGCTTCTAGACCTCTCTTTCTAGTCTCACACAAGAGAACATTGATCGACAACGTTTTTGGGTCACTGTGTGCGTTAAGATCAATAGCTTTTTGTTTTAGTCCGGTATCTAATTTCCGACCGAAATGTGATATATTTTCCAGTACGGCAGAAACGGGTTCGGCATGGCCGGTATTTTAACTGGCATGAAACACCTATGTTTCTGTACCGGTGTACACACTGGTACGATAAACTAAAATATTTTCCATCCTCCCACTTTTCTATCCTCTCACTTTTCCACTCCTCCAACCAGACAAACCCTTAGTGCTGTGGATCAATTGGCCCTAGTTTTATGGCTTTTTGAGCTTATTCCTATTTTATATTATTTTAAGAGATAATTCTGTCCTTCTAGCATTTTTGGACACTTTCTTAATTTTGTTCTCTCACCATTAAATCCCTCTTTTAGTTAATTAAAATAAATATATTTCTAAAAACTTAATGGTAAAACAGTCTACTTCCTTGAGATTTGGAGGAATGACCCTTCACTCCAAACTTTAAGAGAAATAACACTCCCTTCCATTGAGACTTAAGGATATTAACATAGTCTTTCTGTTAACAACATTAACATAATATTCCAATTCCAAAAAATATTTTCTTGACTAAAGCTTAACCATGGTTTGGTGACAAAGGAAAAATATGTAACAAAAAAAAAAAAAAAAAAACTTTCACTAATGATGTTAGGGTTTAGTAAAGGGAATCTTTATAAATATTTTAAACATTCTATTATTTTTATTAACATAAGGACTAATATATTCATTTCCTCCAATCTCAAGAAAGGAGAGTGTCATTTTTCCTAAAGTTAAAGGTGAAGTGTTGTTCTTTCAAATTGAAAGGCCACAAACGCGTTGACCCCTTGTGATGAATTAAGTTGATTGATTAGCCAAGTTATTAATTAATAAATTAACATGAAAATTGCTTGGTAGCACAAACAAATCACCAATAAACTAAAGTATGCAGCGAAAATTAAATGACACAGTGATTTGTTTACGAATGGAAAAAACCTACACGACAAAAACCCCACCGGGTGATTTTAAGGTCACCACTCCCGAAATTCCACTATTATCACAACAAGCGGTTACAAGTACCTTACCAACCTACAGTTGAACCCTTACTCCAATACGCAATTGGACTTGTTCAGTAGTGACAATTTCTCCTTTTGATACACGGCTCCCAAGTACGTGACTAACCAATTGCGCGGATCTCAGTACGCGACTTTAATCACCAACTAGAAAAAGTTGTTGGCTGCAAAGTTCTTCAATTTATCCACACGATGAAGATAAAAAGATGCTTGGTTATAAAACCCTACGGTGCACATTACATAGCAACTTCTTCACAAGAGAAATGAACTAGGGCAAGAACTTTGTCTCAAGTCACAAATTGTTTGAACAAGGGTTTCTCAATACTTGTACAACTTGTATACTTTGACGGCCTTTAAAATAATCATTTTATATGTCTACGGTTAGAAGAAAAGAAGTCCCAAAGGCACATGTACGAATTAGAATAAAAACAAAACTCAGAATCTGTTTTTCTTAAATCTTGACAACTAGAGGTGTCGAGGTGCTATCGAGCAGCTGTCGAGCCTCGGGGTTGAACAACTTCTTAAAGCTCGATAGATGCAGTGTCGAGCTTTAAAATCTAGCACTTATCAACTTGAATCTTGGACAACTTACATAGCTTTAACACTTGATCTTGAAACCTTGTTTCTTGAAGTATTAAAATCATCCTAAAGCTACCCAAATACAAGCTGAGTGCGTTTTGTCAAAGGATAAGCCAATTACATAAAAGAATGACATATGTTCAAAACAAAATGAAACACATATGTCCTAACACAAACCTCAAGAGAGAAGGGAATGTAATTTACCCAAAAAATTAATATTATCCACAAGAAATTTTTCAGTGCTTGCATGTTTGCCATCTAAAATTCAATCCAAAATGATTTTATCTTTTAATTGATCTTTTTAAGGAAAAATTATAATTAGAGAAGTCCATAAAAAAATTAATCAAGGATAATCCTAAGCATGCATATCTAAAGATCATTGATCAACCAATCATATTTAAGCTTTCATAAAACGTTGATCTCAAAATGTTGTCCTAAATGTTTGTTTGTTTTTTTTTTTTTTTTTTTTGAGGAAGATTGTCCAAAATGTTTTGCATGTAGGAAAAAAATCAATTAATTCATTGTTAATTCTTTAATGCGTACTTGTGATGTGCATCTTAAGGTCTAGGTCATTTAAAGACTTTTCGCTTATGTAAATTACCACTAACCTTGTTGCTAAAAAAAGTTGTAAAAGTAAAATATAATGGTTGCGAAATGGAGTGGCTATAAATGGCCCTCATTGATAGAACTTACAAAGCAAGTGGACACCAATGCCACAAGAAGATACCACATTTTGTACTAGTAAGAGGATTATTATATTTAGAAGTAGATAGATCTAGTGAACGGTAACCATTCAAGGAGTTGGTCCGATTCGAATGATCGATAACCATTCAAGTGCACTTAAAGGTATTAGTTCGGTCTGAACGATGACCACTTAAAATGTCGGTTTGAAAAATTCTATAAAAATTTCAAATGAGCCTTGCCCAATATTTCTAAAGAATGAACCTAGCCTTGCCACACGAAGAATGAGCCTTTCCCAAAATTTCAAATGAGCCTAGCCTAATGTCCCCTAAGAAGCAAAAACAAATTTTAGCAAATCTCCCAAAGAATATTCCTCGCCCAATTTTTCTTAAGAATTTTAAAAATTGGGTTTTAAAAATATAGAATTTTCAAATAGGCATTGCCCAATATTTCCAAGGAATTTTGGGGCTTTTAAAATTTGGAAATTTCAAATGGGCTTAGCCTAATATTTCCAAAAATAAAAAATAAAAAAATAATTGGGATTAAAATTTAAAAGTTATGGAGATTTAAACTTTTATAACATCATGGTGTCAAAGGGATGCCTGGTCTCAAAGAGATTCCACTACCAACAAAGATACCTCATTAGCTAGATTGCTGGCTTAATAATGGGTTTTATCCTTAGTCATATATGATATTTGCTGCTTTGCTATGATCCACTTATAGGAGAGAGATCCCAATCCACCACCACAGGGTCTATCACTTTTTTGGCTTCTGTACGAGGTCCAGCAATAACTACCACTTGTTTTCTTCTTTCTTTCATCATCAATTTCATGCGGAAGATACTGGTTGATTTGCTTGATTACCCTTACAAGTTACATCCCAAGTTACATCACATTTGTTAATAATGATGCTTTCTCCTCCATTACTCCTTTTTATAGACTCAAACATAGCTTGCTAGCTAGCTCCATTCAATTTTCATCATTAAAATTTTATGTGGTTGTTCTTAATGAGATTAAGCATGGTTGAGTCTTATTCCAATAACTAGAAATTCACAAAAATCCAGACAAATAAGAATGGAACACGATTGTTGTTATTATTATTTTCGTGAATCTTGTTATTTTAGCGCCTCAAAAAGTTTCATTTCTCAATATTCTAATTGTATCAAAAGAAAATATCTCGAGTATACCCCGTTTCTTGGGGCTTCCACCAGCAACCAAGAAGAGAAATCTCAAATTAAAAGGTTATCAATTAAGCGATTAAAACAAAATTTTTATTTTCCTTCTTTTGAGGAAAAGGTAAGTAATTGAATCAAAAGTTAAATGAGGAAAAAAAAAAAATAGCATGATTCATATAGCCTTTTAGCTACAGTGAGTCTGTGCTATTTAAATACTTGATATATTTAAATTATTGAATCATGTAAATTTACACTATTACTACTTATTTTGCAAGTAACTTTTTATTATTTCTTTTTGTATCTCAAGGATGAAGAAAAATAGTCAATGGTAGTTCTTATTTGTGCAAAAGATAAAAATTTTAAAAATAAAAAAAAATTAATATTTTAATGAAATGTAATATAAAATAGATAATTTGATATGTGCTATTTTAAAATGTGAGTATATAATATATAAAAAAATGGGTTCTTTTATTAAAATAAACAAAAATTTTTACACAAATTTATGCGAATTCTCTAGTGTATGAATCCATTTTGGCGGTAAATTTCCATTACAAAACACACACACACATATGTATGTATGTATGTATGTATGTATGAAATACCTCATCTTGGCAGTAAATTTCCATTACAAAAACATATTTGTGTGTGCATGTGTGTGTCACCATACTTTTAACTCACTAATCAACATTAATCCTCTCAATTGCTGGTGAGGGAAGCATTAAATTATATTTGACATAAAGACATGCCTAGGCTAGGAGTGTGGTGGGCCTTTTTGTGACTTTGGGCTGGGCTGTCCCCTGCTGTTCCGAGGCCCAAGTATTCTGGGTAGGAGAGCCGAGATCGGTCTAATTGCAACTCACCTTGGTCCAGCTTGTACACAAACTATGCCCCTTTTTTGGCAGAAACTTTGATCACATGCCCATGGCAGGCGTAGCCGTTACAACAAAGCTATGATAGGCAGAATGTAATAATAAATAATAAAGGATATGCGTTTGTTGTTAGACAATGTAAATAAAGGATCTTTACTTAAATTGAAGGACACAACAACAGAAACGTCTCATAAAATGAATGGTAGAAATAAGGAGGGAATTAATAATGGTAATTAAATCAAAGAAGAAAAAGGTTAGTCTGCCATATCAAGTCATGTTACGGGATCAAGACCAAAGAGGGAACTCAATGTGAATAACCTCTCAAGAGAATCCTACCACAAAAGTTACTTACTTTGAGGGAATGGACCTGAATGGTTTGTGCCCAAAAGAATTTTTTTTCCTCAATAAAGAATAAGCCTTTTAGAGGAAGAGAAGAGATTAACCTACTGGTGCATGCCTGCCGTACTACACTCTCTATTTTTCTTCTTTATTCTCTGGTTCTCTTTTTCTTTTCTTTCTTAGTGTTTACTTGTGTTCTGTTGTGGCGATGGTAATATTGTGATTCTCTCTTGGTGATTGTGTGAGAGACTAGGAAATTGCCTCTAAAAAAAAAAAAAAAAGAGATTTTGAGTACTTTTTAGGACACTTCTCTTTTTGGGTAAGTGGTATGGAGTCTTCACTTATTTTTTTTTATATACAAAAAAAAAAAATAAGAACTAAGTACAAATTTGCATGACTGAATTTTCCATTCATTGTAAATATTGAAAATAAAAATACAAGTTCGAAATTTCGAACTTTACATCGTTTTGGGTCCTAATTACAATCTACCAAAAATACATGGCATTTTGTCCTAGTTACTATCTACCCAAGATAAAAACAAAGATAAAACTAGATCTACTTAACCAAAAATCTAAATCCGAAGCCTAGGTTACGAAACGTGAAGGTGTTAGGCACCCATTTCACCCAGACATAGTTTGGCCTTCTAGATTTTTATGATCAATGTACAATTTTATACATGACATGAATGATATGTTGAATATGTGAAATAAAATCAAATCAAACAAATTTATTTATGAATGAAATCTCTTCTTTTGTTTTTTTAAAAATTCAAATCTATTTCGATTGGTAAAAAATTGATTTTGATTTGTCAAAATCCCAGATCTATGTAGAAAAAAGTGGTTTTTGAAGAAAAAAATCCAAATCTATTTTTATTTAATAAAAACAAAATTTTTTGATTGGTTTAAAAAATTCAGATCTATGAGAAAGAGATAAAAAATTGGTTTTAACTTTGTAATTTAAAAATGGTTTTTTGAAGAGAATTTCACTCATAATATGAATTTATGCAATCATGAATAAAAAACAAACACAAACAAAGTAGTACATGACCTCTTTCTTTGTTTCAATAATTTTCATGTATTAAAAAATTAGACTTGTATCTTAAGAAAGATACAAATTAGTTTTGATTTGAAAAAAATTTAGATCTACATTTAGAAAAGATGCAAATCCTTTTTTACATTAAGAAAAATTCAGATCTACATCTAGAAAAGATGAAAATCTGTTTATATGTTGAGAAAAATTCATATTTACATCTAGAAAAGATGCAAATCTATTTTTATATTGAGAAAAATTCAGATCTACATCTAGAAAAGATGCAAATCTGTTTTATTTTAATAAAAAGAATTATTCACATGCAAATTATTGACATTCAATAAAGAGATTATAACAATCTCACAAAAAAAAAAACAACAACAATCAGCAATTCATATTATGACTATTTGAAAAAGAGAGAGATATAACATGCATCAACACATCATAAGAGAAAGGGTTAAGAAACAATCTGTTGCATGAGCACTCTTTGTTCTTGAGATGATATTTTAAGGTTCAAAGAAATTTATGCAATTCTCTTTGAAACCTAAAAACTCTAATTGAAGCAGCAACAAACAGAGAAAGGATTAGAAAATATGGGTAATTTGAGAGCCTAAAACGTATGCCTCTCATAGCATAGCAAAAAAAAAGGCGTTTCTCTCTAGAGGGTGAAAAGTGTCAAGAGGGGTCCCTCCTTGAGTGTAAAAAGAATCCCCCTAAATTTTAAGAGGCATCCCCTATTTACAAAGGTTGGAATGCTGAAAAAAAAAAAAAAAATGAACAAAAAATGTATGGACGAAAATCCTAAAAAAAATGAGATTTGGATAAGAGTAAGCTGAATTTTCAAATCAGAACCAATTTCGTATTTTGATGATATCTCTTTACTTAAAATTCTAATTAAGCTAAAATTTTTGACCGCTGAAGGGAAGTTTGATTCTCTACAACTTTTCTAAAAATAGCTTAGTCTGAAGTTTGAGTTGTACTATGCCAAAAGTGCCTCTGAACATGAATCTGAAATCTACTACTTGATTAGCACATTTTTGAAGTGTTTTCCAACTCTAAGACTGTGTTTGGACGAATTTCAGAGATTTTTTTTTTAATGATAAACCTCATTCCAAAGTGATAATTATGACTTTTAAAAAAATTATTTTGAATATAATTATCCCAAAAGCCTAATTATCCACATTATTTAAATATTGTCAGCTTATCTGTTTTTATCCCATGGAACAAATCTCACTTCAAGAAAAATATTCCACCAATCACATAAAATCATTTAATTAATTTTAATCATTAACCAATCAAAATTGATTTCAACTAATCACGCGTGATCATCTTCACCCCATACAATGCATGTAGATTGTGCAAACTTGATCATGCGATATCTTTCAATCTAACAGTTCGATTTCGAAACTGGACATACCGTCGCGACTGTTAGAACCTCAAGATCATTTTTATGATATGCAATGAATGAATTAATGTATGTAATGCAAGAACAAATTGATGCATGTAATGCAATTATGATTTTTAGGATACATGGATGATCATTGCAGTCATCTTTCTTGATTAAATCATGGGTGCAAAATCAAGTGTCTACAGAATGCCTCTCATTGATAGATCTTGGAAAGTGAATGTCAATATAATACAAAGACACTGATTTTAGTGATCATGATTTAATTGAGGTTAAATTTTCAAAGATTACCTAGCCCTCGATCCTAAAACTTTGGAACATAGAACTAGTGCCTTATGTTTTTTAAAAAAAATGAAAATACTTGACTTAGCTGGTAGTTGATGACTCTGGAAATGATTCTTGGCAAGTGGGATGACCAAAAGACTTTTCAATCCTGATCTTGAAAATGGAGTTGTCTTCGACCAAAGGGCTTCTCTACCTCGATCTTGACGAAGGAAATGTCTATGACCTTAATCTGGACAAAGGAAATGTTTGGACCTCGATCAGGACTAAGGAAATGTTTGCAACCTCAATCTAGACTAAGAAAATCAAGGACTTTTCATCCTTGAAACCGAGTTGCACCTTGCAAAATTCAAATTTTGGTATTAGATTTTTAAATGATAAGTGCTTTGTGGTTCCACTGTTTTTCGAGATGTGTGATTTTCATTTGTCCCTTCTTGCCTTGAACTTTATCAAGAAAAGTTTAATTGACAAAATATTTTTATTTTTGAGAAACATTTGATTTTTGAAACTTGGAAGTTTTGAAATTGAAATTTAAAATTTTGAGACTTTGAAACTTTGAGATTTTGAATTGAAGTTTGGAACTTGAAATCTGAAATTTTGGAGTTTAGGTTTTTGAAAATTCAGGCTTGAAATTTTGATTATGAAATTTAGAATGTGGAATTTTAAACTTGGAAATGAAAGTTTTGAATTGAAAATTTGGGATTTGGGATTGTTCTTGAAGGTTTGTTCATAGAAATTTGTCCTTTCAAGATTTGTTCAGGAGATTTTTCCTTTGAAAATTTGTTCAGGAGATTTTTCATTTGAAGATTTATTCAGGAGATCTATCCTTTGAAGATGTGTTCATGAAGATTTGTCCTTTGACGATTTTTTCATGGAGATTTGTCCTTTGAAGATTTGTTCAGAAGATTTTTCCTTTCGAAAATTTGTTTAGGAGATTTTTCCTTTGAAAAATTGTTCATGGAGATTTGCCCTTTGAAGATTTGTTAATGGAGATTTTTCTTTTGAAGATTTATTCAGGAGATCTATCCTTTGAAGATGTGTTCATGGAGATTGGTCCATTGAAGATTTTTTCACGAGATTTGTCCTTTGAAGATTTGTTCAGGAGATTTTTCCTTTTGAATATTTGTTCAGGAGATTTTTACTTTGAAGATTTGTTCAGAAGATCTATCCTTTGAAGATTTGTTCAGGAGATTTGTCATTTGAAGATTAGTTCAGGAGATTTGTCCTCTAAAGATTTGTTCAGGAGATTTTTCTTTTGAAGATTTATTCATAGAGATTTGTCCATTGAAGATTTGTTTGGGAGATTTTTCCTTTGAAGATTTATTCAGGAGATCTATCCTTTGAAGATGTGCTCATGGAGATTTGTCCATTGAAGATTTGTTAAGGAGATTTGTCCTTTGAAGATTTCTTCAGGAGATTTTTCCTTTTGAAGATTTGTTTAAGAGATTTTTCCTTTGAAAAGTTTTTTAGGAGATTTATCCTTTGGAAAAGTTTTAGGATATTTTTATTTTGGAAATTTGTTTAGGAGATTTATCATTTTGAAAAAAAAATTGAGGATATTTATCCTTCAAAAAATTGTTAGGAGATTTATCCTTTTGGAAATTTGTCTAGGAGATTTATCCTTTTGAAAAGATTTTTAGGAGATTTATCCTTTGAAATTTGTTAGGAGATTTGTCCTTTGAAAATGGAAGTTCAAGAGATTTTTCCTCTTTTAATTTCCTGCAAGAAAAACAAGAGTTGGTTTCTAGTCAGTTAATTTGTATAACTCATGAACTATCACTCTTTTTGATCTTTTCATTTGATGACTTTGATATGTATGAACTTATTCTTGTAAGAGCTTGATTTAGAAAAGTTTAGAGTTTACCTGATGAAGATTTGTGGTGCGAAGGTTTGAATTTACTTGATAGATTTTGACATGGGTGATCTTACTTAAATGAGGCATAGCTGAATGCCCATAGTCTACAAATTAGAGCATGATTTTGAAAACCTTGACTTTTGAGGACAAAATGATTTCCTATTTTTTTAAAATGGACGAGGCATGGCCAAATGCCTTTAGTTTAGAAATTGATGCATGATTTTTGAGAAATCTTGATTTTTTATGAAATGATGATGACGATGATTTTTTTCAAAATGGATAAGGCATGATCGAATGCCCCTAGTTCAGAAATCAATGTTAATTTTGAAAAATCGTATTGTGTAGGGACCTCAATAAAGAAAAATTTGAGTAAAACAATATCAAAATTACAAAACTAGGCAAAACAAGGATTGTTGGGATGATGGGCCAATGTGCTCTGTGGGAGTGCCAATTGGCACCTCTGAACTGAAGATTGATGGTGATTGTTGAGTAGATGAAAAATCAACGTACACTCCTGCAAAAGATTCTTCTCATGAACTTGTTAGTACTCTGTTATTATAAAAATGTTTTGGGCCAATGCCCCTAGTTTAGACATGCTTGCACAGAAAATTGATGATATGCTTAATGAAAAACAAATTATCCTAGCCTAAATTCACACAAAAAAAAAAAAGTTTTGGTTTTGAGACTTTGAAAAAAGAAAGTTTTTTTTGGGTGATTGTGACCAGGCCTTTGGGAAGGCTGCCTACGTACCTCTCTCATAGAGGATCAGGTCTAAACATAGTTCGAAAAAAAAAATTTTGAAAAATGAAGTTTCGAAAAATCTTTTTTGAAATGAAGTTTCTTTTTGGGTGATTGTGACTGGGCCTTTGAAAAGGCTTCCAACGTACCTCTCTCATAGAGGATCAAGTCCAAACGTAGTTCGAAAAAAAAAAGTTTTGAAAAATGAAGTTTTGAAAAATCTTTTTTGAAATGAAGTTTTTTTTGGGTGATTGTGACTGGGCCTTTGAAAAGGCTGCCTATGTACCTCTCTCCTAGAGGATTAGGTCCAGACGTAGTTCGAAAGAAAAAGTTTTGAAAAAATGAAGTTTTGAAAAATCTTTTTTGAAAAATGAAAATTTTGAAATGAGTCTTTTTTTTTTCTTTGAAAAACGCAATTTGCTTAAAATGAGATTTTTTTTTTTTAAAATTATCCTTTTCAAATGAACAAAAAGTGATCCTTTGACCAATTATAATGTTCAATTGTTAACTCAATCTCACTGGCTAGAAAAGATCTGAAATCATTAAAAACATGTAATCAAATTTGCTTCTTCATTTTGAAAAATTTTTAGATTAAGTCTTTAAAGACAATCAAAGAAATGAAATGCTTAGGAATCACACATATTGGGAGTAAGCATTAAATGGCAAAATCCTAAGTTTGAAGATTTGAAAATTTTTGAGAATTTGGAAATTTGTTCTCTTGAGAGTTATTTTCTGTTGGGAGAAAACAAAGTGAGTGTTTGGAGTTTAGAAAAAAAAAAATTCAGTCACTTGAGAATTCGTGAAATTTGTCTTTTAAAAATATCAATTAGTGGGGCTTGATAATCTTGAGCAATCTTCCTTCTTAATCCAAGAGAAAATGTCATTAAAGCTAAATATGTGCTTTCAATCAGCAGGACTTCAAGGAGGGCTTTATTCAAAGGTTGTAATGTAAGCCGAGTTTAGGTTATTGGAAGGAAGGATATAAAAGGCTCAAAAACCCTTATGATGTTTCCCCAAGTATGCAATACTTTAAATTCAATCATTGGAAGATTTTTTTCACAACTCTCATCATTGAATCTTGTGCTAAAATCATTGTCATGTTCATCATCTTCTCATTGGTCTTCATTGATTCCTTTCATTTGGTCTTGATTTTTTCCAACTCTCTCTTTTTGGTCTTCTTAGCATCATATCTTATGGTCAAATCACCCACTCTCATTTTTTTTTGTTGGCCCTAATTTTTGCCTAGACCGCCCTTTTAAGTTTTCAACCTAACAAGCTCTTCTTCTTCTTCTTCTTTTTCTTTTTTTGGAATTTTGTTGGCTTTCACTCAACTGCATTTTTTCTTTCAATTTGACTAACTTCCATCTTTCCTAGATGAATTTGTATTTCTCCTTGATACCCTTTTATCCTTTCTAATGCACTTTCATTTTTCTAGACTTGACTGAACACATTCTTTTTTTATGAAATGTATCTTACTTTTTCTTTTCCTCATCTTTCTCAATTTGATTAAATTCTTCTGTTGATGAATCTTCATTTTTGCTCATCCTTCTCAGCTTTGAATGATTTTTCATGAAATCTCATATCTCTCGTGTCTTTTGATGAATTAGTATTCTCTCACAACTTGATGAAAATTCTTGCATTCACTTCTCTCTCTCTTTTTTTGGTTGAAGTCTTTTCTAGCTTGATGGCCTTCTCTTTTTCTCACAGTTTGATACTTTCTCAAAATCTTATCTCTCCTTCATGGATTTCCTCTCTACCTAGCTTTGATGAACTCTCTTTTCTGAACTTGATGAATCTTCCTCTCTTGAACTTATCATATTGTCTTCATTGAGGACCTTACCAAGTGGTGCTAAAACAAAAAGGTCAACACTTCCTTAGCTTAAGATTTAAGCATGCATACCTAATTTCCCCACCCAAGGCTTAAGATTTTAGTGGGTTCATTAAAAAAACAGGCTAATTGTTTAAAGGCCCTAGTTGGCTAGCAATGGATGATTATTGTAATAGGTGTCAAGGAATAATATGGGTTACCAAAGGTGGCCTCTTATCCCTAGTGATGCTTTCTTATAAGCGTAGTGACTTAAACTCCTTTAATAATTTTTTTTTTCTTAGAATAGAAGTATAAATGCTCCAATTGTTAAAAAAAGTTCTGTAGAGATTGGGACTGAGTGTATGTGGTTTGAGGAATTTGGATGAATGGATGTATTTCTTTGATTGCCCTTTAGGACCTTTTCTTATCATATTTTGAATGTTTAGCAAAAGTCCTTACATGGATTGAATGAAGTTAAATCCCTTTTTAGAACAAATTGATTGGTAGAGCAATTAATCATCATGATTTGAAAAAAGTTTTGTCAAATGGATCTTCTTGTATTATCTTGAAAAGAAGGCTTTTGAAAAAATTTTGGAGTCTTTGAAGGAACACAAAAAAAAAAGGGTTTTTGGAAAAAGGTTACTAAGAAGGCACAATGCTCCTAGTGAAATTTAAAAAAAAAAAAAAAAAAAACTCTTTTTTCTTTCTTTCTTTTTATTTTTTTTATGTACATATGAATAATATAATGAATCAAATGCATCAAACACTATCTGAACTTTATAGAGCAAATAGCCAACTAGAAAGCAAATCCTAAATAAATAATAAAATTAAAGAGCCAATCTAAAAAACATGTCAAATAAAATCAAACAAAGTTATGATGACTGCATGTATGTGGGACTGAGTGTATGTGGTTTGAGGAATTTGGATGAATGGATGTATTTCTTTGATTGTCTTTTAAGACCTTTTCTTATCATATTTTGAATGTTTAGCAAAAGTCCTTACATGGATTGAATGAAGTTGAATCCCTCTTTAGAACAAATTGATTGATAAAGCAATTAATCATCATGATTTGGAAAAAGTTTTGCCAAATGGATCTTCTTGTATTCTCTTGAAAAGAAGGCTTTTGAAAAAATTTTGGAGTCTTTGAAGGAACACAAAAAAAAGATTTTTTAGAAAAAGGTTACTAAGAAGGCACAATGCTTCTAATGATTTTTTAAAAAAAAAAACAACTCTTTTTTCTTTCTTTCCTTTTTTTTTTTGATTTTTTGATTTTTCTTTTTTTATGTACATATGAATAACATAATGAATCAAATGCATCAAACATTACATGAACTTTATTGAGCAAATAGCCAACTAGAAAGTAAATCCTAAATAAACAATAAAATCAAAGAGTTGATCTAAAAAACCTATAAAATAAAATCAAACAAAGTTATGATGACTGGCTGATGAAGGCAGAGTGATGACTTGTTGATCAATCAGATCTTGAATGGCATGCCTTAAGCTATAACATCCATCGGTTGTATGGCCGTTCCCTTAATGATATCTACAGTGAGCATTAAGATTGTATCTTTTAGGCACAGGATGTGGTATTAGCTTGGGATCCATTGGCTTCAATAATCCCTTGTAGTTTCTCCAAAGCTTCACTCATAGTCATGTGTAGTTCTGAAAAATTTCTTCAATGCCTACAATTGCCAGTTGATTGTTTGACTGCACCATTACTGATATGATAAGGCACTACCTCTTTGGGGATTGAACCCATGGACATGTTCTTGTTAATTGAAGAGGATAGTTGGAAAGACAACTTATTGAAATCCCTGGCTCTTTTCTTTAGAAATTGGAAGTGTGGGATCTCTTCGAGTTTTGGGGAATTATCCTTGCACAAGGTAGAGAGCATGGATTGATTGGCTAAGCCGACTTGTAATGCAAAGTTGGCTATCTAAGAGATTTGGCCTGGCTCTTCATTTATCCCTTTTTGACCTTCCAGGATAGAGTTGAGAACATCTTCAATTCTTTCTTGACTCATTAGGGTTGAATCTTCATTGGGCTTGAACTTATGATCCAAAAGGTTGAAATCTTGGTGGACTTTGGCTTTTGGTTGTCTGTCTCCAAATGTGGGGGTTTGAAGTGTCTTCCCCCCTTGTAATATGGACAATTTTTGTTGGATTATCAGGATCAATGTTTTGGGGTTTGAATTGTCTCCCCCCATTTGTAGGTGTTTGGTTGTTTTGGTTGGAGTTTGAAGTATCTCCCCCCATTTGTGGATGCTGGGTGATTTGGTTGGAGCTTGAAGTATCTCCCCTCATTTGTGGGTATTAGGTTGCTTGATTGGGGTTTGAAGTGTCTCCCCCTATATGTTGGTGCTTGGTAATTTGATTGAGGTTTGAAGTATCTTGTAGGTCAGATATAGGATTGTGATGTCGCAGCAGCAGGGTGCCTTCTATGCACACAGGCTTCAGTATCGTAATGGGAGTGATGAGTATTAGGACATATGTGATTCATGTTAGGAACATATGTCAACATTTTATGTGTTGGTTAATCATTTGACAAAACGCACTTTACTTGTAATTGGGTAGATTTAAGATGTGTTTAATACTTCAAGGAATAAGGTTTCAAGTTCAAGTGTTAAAGTCATGCAAGTCTGTCCAAGAATCAAGTAAGAAAGTGCTAAATTTTAAATCTCGACAGCTAGCTTGACATCAGATATCTATCGAGATTTAAAAGCTGCTGAAGCCCGTAACTCGACAACTATTTCGATAAATGGCTATCTATCGAGATTTATGAAACTCAGTTTTTCAGAGTTGTTTTTCATCCAACCCGTGAATGTATGTTTGGGATTTTTTTTCTTACAACCCTAACATATATAAGGATTATTTTAAGAGTAGTCAAAGAGGAAACAAGTTGCACTAGTGTAGAGAAAAATTTTGTTCATGCAAATTGTGACCGGAAACCTAGTTTTCCCTAGTTCATCTTGAAGAAGTTGTTGTGTTTATGCACTATAGGGTTTTGTGACTAAGCAACTTCATAATCTTTATCCTGTGATGAATTGAAGAAATTTGCAGCCAACATCCTTCTCAAATTGGTGATTAAGTTGCTTATTAGGATTCGCGCATTTTTTGGTTAGTCACGTACTGGGAGCCGTGCAATTCAAGGAGAGATTATCACTACAGAACAAGTCCAATTGGGTATTGAGGTAAGGGTTCAACTATAAGTTGGTATAAGGTACTAGGATTCCTTTACTTGTAACTGCTTGTTTTGATAATAGTGAATTCTTGGGAGTGGTGATCTTAAAATCACCTAGTGAGGTTTTTGCCTTGGAGGTTTTCCCCATTTTTAAATAATTTGCTGCATAATTATTTAGTTGGTGATTTATTTTTGCTGCCACATACATTGCATGTTAATTTGATTAATTAATTAAACTTGACTAATTAATCAATTAATCTATCATAAGGGGTCAATATGTTTTTAGCCTATCAAGTAGTATCAGGCACACTCTGATTAGGTTTTAATCTTTGCTATGTGATCCATTGACCCTTCTTGTCATGGATAGAGGATAGTTACTCATTGTACCTCCTTTATTTGGTCATACTAACTATGCATACTAGAAAGTACGCATGAGAGCTTTCTTGCAATCTTTATATGAGAAAGTGTGGCAAACTGTGGAGATAGGTTGTGATAGGCCAAAAACGTATTGACCCCTTGTGATGGATTAATTAGCTAAGTTTAATTAATTAACCAATTTAACATGCAAAAGTGTGGTAGCACAAACAAATCACCAATAAACTAAAGTGTAGTGGAAAATAAATTGATACGGTGATTTGTTTACGAATGGGGAAAACCTCAAAGGCAAAAACTCCACCTGGTGATTTTAAAGTCGCCACTCCCAAGAATCCACTATTATCACAACAAGCAGTTACAAGTAAAGGAATCCCAGTACCTTATACCAACCTACAATTGAACCCTTATCCCAATACGCAATTGGACTTATTCTATAGTGACAATCTCTCCTTTGATACACGGCTCCCAGTACGTGACTAACCAATTGCGCGGATCCCAGTACGCAACTTTAATCACCAACTTAAGAAAGATGTTGGCTGCAAAGTTCTTTGGTTCATCCTCACGATGAAGATCAAGAAGATACTTGGTTACAAAACCCCACGATGCACAAATATAGCAGCTTCTTCATAAAAAGATGAATTAGGGCAAACTTTGTCTTCAGTCACAAATTTCTTGAACAAACTTTTCTCAATGCTTGTGCAACTTGTGTCTTCAGCTATGCAACAGATACGACCCTTAGAATAATCGCTTTATATGTCTAGGATTGTAAGAAAAGAATGCCCAAAGACATATCCACAGATTGGAATCAAAATAGATCAGAAAATCTGTTTTTCTTAAATCTCGACAGCTAGAAGTGTCGAGATACTGTCAAGCAGCTGTCGAGCCTCGTGGCTGAAATAGCTTCTTAAAGCTCAATGATACAACTGTCAAGCTTTAATGACAGACACTTCTTCAGCTTGTTTCTTGAACAGACTTGCATGGCTTTAACACTTGATCTTAAAACCTTGTTTCTTGAAGTATTAAAAACATTCTAAATCTACCAAAATACAAGCAAAGTGCGTTTTGTCAAAGGATTAGCCAACTACATAAAAGAATGACATATGTTCTTAACAAATAAACCACATATGTCCTAACAGGCTGGACCAAGCTAAAGTAAGCGCCGACCGACTAGGATGATGCAATGATCAAAACGGAAAACTTCAACAGCAGGGCATTGAATGCTTTATTCAATGCGTTCATAAATGAGGAGTTCAAGAAGATATCCTCCACTGAAACTACAAAGGAAGCATGGACCATTCTCTAGACAACCTATGAAGAAACCAAGGCTATCAAGGATTCGAAGCTTTAGAGGCTCACTACTAGCTTTAAAGAATTAAGATGGAGGAGGATGAGTCATTTGATGAGTTCTATGTCAGGCTAAAGGACATAGTGAACTCAGTTTTCAATCTTGGAGAAACCATTCTTGAACCCAAGATTGTGATAAATGTGCTCAGATTTCTGCCCAACAGATTTTATGCCAAGATCACCGCTATTGAGGAATCAAAGGATATTGACAAGATTCCTTTAACAGAGCCCATTTGAAATCTACAGACCTATGAGTTAGGTTTGACAAGGATTGGCAAGTCGGGTAAGGGCAAAAGTAAGAGCATGGCATTGAAGGCCAAGAACAGTGACACAGATGAGTCTTCCGACGATGAAGATTCTAAAATGAAGTCCTACATCACTCGGTAGTTCAAGAAATTTATGAAAATGCCAATGCAAAGGACTTCAACAAGGACCGTAGGCAATCAAGTTCTTCTTAGTCTAAGGGTCAAGACAAAGAGAAAAAGGATGTTGGAGATGGCGGTCAATACACTGTTCCCTCAGGACCCAAGCGTTTTGAGTGTCAAGGCTTCGATCAGATGAAACAAGAGTGCCTTGCTGTACTTGCTGTAATTTTGAGCGACACCGAACCTGAGGATGATTCCAAAAATGAGGATGATTCTGAAAATGAGGATGACGGAATCCTAAATGCCTTTACCGCCAATCCTACTGAGGGGATTGTGGATGAAGAAGAAGACTTGGTAGAATCAAAATTTGAGAAGATGGATGAGTAAGATGACACCACATAGCTTATGCAAATTTATACAAGGTCTTGGAAAAACATGAGAAGCTCTATAGGTTGGCCACCAAGAAGCTCAGTGATGTGGAGCTTGAATGAGAACAACTCTCCACAAAGTTTGATAAGCAAATCAGACTATTGGAGCACTGAGATTTGAAAAAAATTTCTTGGTTGAGAAGATAAAAAAGATTGAGGTAGAACTGTTCCAAGTTAGAGCTCAGTTAGAAATGACCTCAAGTGCAAAGCTTGATGAGATGCTCAGTATGCAGAAATCTGCCTCCAATCAAACTGTTTAGGGTATAATTTCTCTTCTCCTAATATTGCTTATTCTAGTACTACTATATTTTTTTCTTCTACTAATAATATTGAATCTAAGAATAATGATACTAAAACTGTGATAGCTAGTGAGAACATATACAAGGATAAATCTATCTTAAGAGTACCCCCTAAGCTTGCTAAGAAATAAACCAAAAACCCTAGGGCTAATAAGAGTAATGCTCAAAAGTCTAAAGAGAAGCAGCATCTATGTCATCACTATGGCACAGCTAGACATACTCGACCTAATTGCTATAAGTGATTAGCCACTCAATAAAGCAACAGCATGATTTCGCCAAGAAACCAGAATCAGTTTTCATCCTCTCTTACTTCTCTTGAAGATCTACTCAAAGCCCTCATGTTCCTTTTGAACTTGAACAGTTTCAATTCTTCCCCCTTACCACCGGTTCAAAGGTTTACTTAAAGGAAAAGTTCCTCTAAAGTATGGAAGGAAAAAGGCTCCAAGTGATTCTCTCACTTTTTCTCTTTCTCTCCCTCTTTATGTTGTGTTTGCATTACTTGTGTGTTTTGCTTTCTTATTTTGAGACAATCAAGTTTTTATGCATTACTTTATTTGTTTTTTTTTTTTGTTTTTTTTTTCAGTTTAGTTTTTCATTCAAAATTTTAAAAAAAATTGAAAAATAAAAAAAAAATACAAAAACAGTGTGTGTTTGTGTATATTAGTACTTGTGTACCTTGAATGGCCAATAAAACAAAGTTTTCTATACTTTGTATCTCTTGTAGCTTAGATGAGCATTTCCATGCATAACTAAGCAAGTGAGTTTTATGGCTCTTTGTTTGTGATGAGTAAGGTTAAATGATCTCTTGTACTTAATACTCGTATCACTCTTTTTTACGGGAAGGACTAAAAAATCCTAAGACATCTGTATGCTTCTATTGAGTGGCTAACCACTTATTACGGGAAAGACATAAATAACCACCTTACCACTGTTGCTTGCGAATCATGAAATAACATCTGTATGCTTCTGCATAGCAAAAGTGCAATGTTAAAAAGCTTAACATAATTGGGTATTTCTTTTCTTTCTCTTATATGCCCATGCATGATATGCTTAATAAAAGAAAAATATGCAAAGAAAAATAAAATAAAAAAGATCAAAATGCTTTATATATGATTGCAAGTGCATATTCTAGAAGATGTGAGAGTTATAGGATGTACCTCGAAGGTGATAGTCTCCATCAACCAGTTATGATTGTGTGTGAGTTAAATTGATTTACTCATATTTCAAATTGTCATAACATAGAGACACTTATGTAATCTTGCGATATTTTCACACACAACATGCAATATTCTTTGCTACTCTTGATACGTATGCAGGTACAATGTAATTTGGTCATCACAAGGTTTATTGTATTAATGTATGCTCATTAAACTGTCTTAACTTATTTTTGAAATATAAAATTGGTTAGACGTGTTTAGTGTGTGTTTATGGATCTATGTGCTTAACATTTTTTTTGTTGAGAGATGATTTTGAGAGTTTAAAACGTTGTTTGGATCTTTGATTGAGTAGTATGCTTGATTGCATTCATATTTGTGTTTTTCTCTTCCTTGAAAAACTGTTTTTAAGCAATCTCGATAGCTCTCGACAGCTAGGCTATCTATCGAGACCCTTCAACTTCTTTTTATCACATTCTCGATAGCTCTCGATAACTAGTTCGATCAATCGAGTCTCCTCGATAGCTTTCGATAGCTATCTCAATCCATCGAGCTTCATTATTAAGAAATCTCTCATTAGATCCTCGATAGCTGGTTCGATAGCTAAAACACGCCTTTTTAAAGCTTAATAGCTCTAGATCGATCGAGATTTATGAAGCTTCTATATAAGCTTTCCTCGCGATTTCAGATCTATTCTCCTTAATCTCTCTCGATTGCTTTCATCCTTTTCACCTCCCAAACACCTCTCTCTCACTCTAAACTTCATTCCTAATAGGTTTTCAGCCTAAAGATCATCTTCTTTCATCCGGTATGATCTTTTTCACTCATTCTATCATGCATTTCATGTTTTTTGGCCTAACTTTTGGGATTTTTGAGAAATTTTGGGATTTTTCAAAATTAATGAAATTCTTGTGAAATTTTAGGGATGGGTCTTGTTTAAATGGTTTGTAAATCATCATGCATTGCATCACATGTGCATTATAACAATATTTCATGCATTTTAAATGTGTGTTTACTTTGTTGCTATGCTGTGTGTTGGTAGGTTTGGATTCGGCTGAGCCCATGATGTATTTAAATTTGCATGTCATATGTTCATGCATTTTCACCCATACATACCTTTAAGTTTCTATATTTGTTATATGGTATCTTGTTAGTGCTTTTCTGATTGTCTCTCTCTCTTCTTCTTACGTTAGTTGTGTCATGGCACCTAAACGTAAATCCACTCCGTCTCGGAACCCTCTTCATTCCAGGGCATTTTTTTATTCTTCTCTTTCTGACCCCACTCCATTTCACGTACGGCTCCGTGATGAGAAGGCCAAATCAAACTTCTTGGAGAACTTTTTACAACGAGGCATTTGTTCAAAACGCTAAGTCATTCTATCAGATTTTTCTAACACTGACCTACCCATTGTCATATATAGTAGGGGTTGGGAGTCACTATGTGGTATCCCGGTCACATGCCCTTCCATGATCACACAGGAGTTTTACTCCAATATGCATGGATTTTATTATTATATACCCCAGTTTGTCACTTGCATTCAGGGTATACGCATATTAGTTACCCCGAGTATTGTATCCAAGGTACTACACATTCCTAGGGCAGCACATCTTGACTACCCTAGCTGTGAGCGTCTGAGGACAATGTCCAAAGACGAACTCTCGTCTTCTTTCTGTGAGCGTCCTTTTAATTGGGGTGAATGTCAGTACACCCCTTGCTCGGCCTTTGCTAAAGGTTAAAGATTCCTGAATATGGTGATGACATTCATTCTCCATTCATTGTCTCACTATAACACTATCATAGAGCCTCGTGATTACTTCTTGTTATCCCTCATTAATGATATATCTATTGACTTCCCTTCTCACTTTATACTCTCCCTTATAAATGTCTATAAGGATACGGCTATCCGTGATAAGCTTATTTTTCCTTCGACTATCACATGGCTCCTTTGCCATTTTTCTGTCTCCTATCTTAAGTCTATCCACTTCACGTTGATGTGTGCCATTAATGTAGCTATCGTTAAGCGGAGTTTTGCATAGCTTCACTTGAGGCGAACTCAGACTGATACGCCCGCTCCTCCTACTTCTACCACTCCATCCACCTCCGTTCCTTCGTCTTCAGCGAGTGAAGTGACACTTGAGGTCATCATGGCACAGCTTGTGCGCAAGAATGCTTGCCTTGACACACTCAATGATAAGTTATGTCAAGTAACTACCAGTGTTGGTCGTATCGCATGATGACAGGCTGTCATAGGTGGTTTCACGGTTGCTTTTTCTCCATCTTCACTGGCATCCAAGGATGAGAGTGACGATGGCTCCGACAGTGATGATGCTGATAAGGATGATGATGCTGGCTCACCTAGTGATGATGAGATGTCTACTTGATGTATTTACCCCTTTTTCACTCGTGACAAAAAGAGGGAGTAGTGTTGATAGTTTTAACATGAAAGTAGTCATACTCATAAGGGGAGGGTTAGTTTAGGAGATAGGGGGAGTGTTCATATTTTGAGGAATGTAGTGAGGATTTTTGTATCTTTTTCTTTTCTCTCTATTTTAGATACATTGTTCGTGTACCTTAGATCTTGTGATCATGTTGTGATAGCAAACTTTGTACTTGTTGATATATCTACATTTAAGGTTATTATTACAGTTCTTTCATCTATCTTTACATGTGTTGTTTCTTTTCTCTCTTTATACACATGTTTTTTATTTAATGTATGCAATCTTATATTTCTGTTTCACATTAAGATGTTTTGATGAGTTTTGTTTAAAGTGTTTCAAAATTACAAGTTTTCAAAGTCTTCTTGCCATAAACTCTCTTCTTGCAAAGTTTTTCAAGAGTTTGTGTTAGGATAGATTTTATTGTATTCCAAGTGAATATGAGTTGAGTGATTTATGACTTTTCTCATATGTTCATTTGTTTGGTGTAGTTTTGTCACAGATTGCCAAATGGAAAGATTGTTAGGACATATGTGATTCATATTAGGAATATATGTCAACATGTTAAGTATTGGCTAATTTTTTAACAAAACGCACTTTACTTATAATTAGGTAGATCTAGGATGTGTTTAATACTTCAAGGAATAAGGTTTCAAGTTCAAGTGTTAAAGTTATGCAAGTCTGTCCAAGAATCAAATAAGAAAGTGTTGGAATTTAAATCTCAACAGCTAGCTTAACAGCTAGTATCTATCGAGGTTTAAAAACTGCTGAAGCCTATGGCTCGATAGCTATCTTAATAGATGGCTATCTATCGAGGTTTATAAAACTCAGTTTTTCAAAACTATTTTTCATCAAATCCGTGAATGCATGTTTGGGCTTTCTCTTCTCACAACCCTAAACATATATAAGGATTATTTTAAGGGTCGTCAAAGAGGACATAAGTTGCACGAGTGTAGAGCAAAGTTTTGTTCATACAAATTGTGGCTGGAAACCTAGTTTGCCCTAGTTTATCTTGAAGAAATTGTTGTGTTTGTACACTGTAGGGTTTTGTGATCAAGCAACTTTGTGATCTTCATTGTGTGATGAACTGATGAACTTTGCAGCCAATATCCTTCTTAAGTTGGTGATCAAGTCGCGTATTGGGATTCGCGTATCTTTTGGTTAGTCACGTATTGAGAGCCGTGCATTACAAAAAGAGATTGTCATTACAGAACAAGTCTAATTGAGTATTGGGATAAGGGTTCAATAGTAGGTTGGTATAAGGTACTGGGATTCCTTTACTTGTAACTGCTTGTTGTGATAATAGTGAATTATCGGGAGTGGTGACCTTAAAATCACACGGTGGGGTTTTTATCTTGGAGGTTTTCCTTATTCATAAACAAATCACCGCGTCAATTTATTTTCCATTGCATAATTATTGAGTTGGTGGTTTGTTTGTGTTGCCACATACATTGCATATTAATTTGATTAATTAATTAAACTTGGCTAATTAATCAATTAATCCATCACAAGAGGTTAATATGTTTTTGGCCTATCAATGGGCTTGGAACTTGAGCTATTGGCTTGAGTGTCGGCTTTAGGTTCTCTTTGCAACCATTCTTCAGATCTTAACCAAATTCTTCCCCCTCTCTCTCTCTCTCTCTAGAACAGGCTTTCTTGGGTCAATTAAAGCTAGGTCGCTATCTACATAAACCAACTAAGCAAAACAAACACACAACATGCAATGCAATTTTAACACAAACTAGCCTATAGGTAGGTTCTAAGTCGTTATGTTATAGGGTGTGTTTGTTGTTTTATTGTTTCTCATAGCTAAGACGTTACACCTCCCAACTTGTAATGTAATGACCACTACGCTAGTCCGAATGACATGGTATATCCTTTACAGTCAACAAGAAATGATCAAGTGACTTTAGACTTTGAGTTGGTGAGTTCACCACTGGGTACCCGAACCTAATGAAGACCAGTGATCCATGGTTACTACCACCACAAAGTTGTTGAAAAGGGGTGCATACATTGTTGTTTGAATGCCGCACACTATGACAGTTAGGGAAAGATCTTAACAAACAGTACGCACAACAAAATATCATACAACATCTCAATAAATATAAATAAACAAACAAACAACAATATCATGCAAGACCATGCAAAAAAAAGATACATATTTGGTCACTTAAGTCTAATATGAAGCTTAGCCCTCGACATCTCCAGTGGAGTTGCCATTGTGAGAGACAGGGAAATTACCTCTCAAAAAAGAGAGATTTGGAGTGCTTTTTAGGGCACCTCTCTTTTTGGGTAAGTGATATGGAGTCGCCACTTTTTTTTTTATTTGGAGTGCTTTTTAGGGAACCTCTCTTTTTGGGTAAGTGGTATGTAGTTGCCACTTATTTTTTTTTATGTACAAAAAATAAGAAAAACTAAATACAAATTTGCATGACTGAATGTTCCATTCGTTGAAAATAAAAAATACAAGTTTGAAAATTTGAACTTCACATGGCTTTGGGTCCTAATTACAATCTACCAAAAATACATAACCTTTTGTCCTAGTTACAATCTACCCAAGATAAAAACAAAGATAAAGCTAGGTCTACTTAACCAAAAATCAAAATTCGGAGGCTAGGTTACGAAATGGGAAGGCGTTAAGCACCTATTCCGCCAGATAAAGTCTGGTCTTCTAGACTTTTGTGACCAATGTACCATTTTGTGCATGACATGAATGATATGTTAAACATATGAAATAAAATCAAATCACACAAATTTATTTATGAATGTAATCTCTTCTTTTGTTTTTTTTTTTTAAATTTAGATATGTTTCGATTGGTAAAAAATTGACTTTAATTTGTCAAAATACCAAATCTGTTTTGTAGTATGTAGAAAAAAGTCGTTTTTGAAGAAAAAAAAAATCCAGATCTGTTTTTATTTAATAAAAACAAAGTCTTTTGATTGATTTAAAAATTTCAAATCTATGAGAAAGAGATAAAAAAAAATTGGTTTTAACTTTGTAATTTAAAAATGGTTTTTTGAAGAAAATTTCACTCATAATATGAATTTATGCAATCATGAATAAAAAACAAACACAAACATAGTAGCACATGACCTCTTTCTTTATTTCAAAAATTTGCATGTATTAAAAAATCAAACTTGTATCTTAAGAAAGATACAAATCAGTTTTGATTTGAGAAAAATTTAGATATGCATTTAGAAAAGATGCAGATCTCTTTTACATTGAGAAAAATTCAGATCTACATCTAGAACAGATGCAGATATGTTTTTATGTTTAGAAAAATTCAGATCTACATTTAGAAAAGATGTAGATCTGTTTTATTTTAATAAAAAGAATTATTTACATGCAAATTATTGACATTCAAGAAAGAGATTATAACAATCACATAAAAAAAAAACAATTAAAAGCTTGTCTGCTGCTCATGCGTTTGCCATGGTCTAGAGGTTCATCTCTGCATTCTGCCGCTCGTCCGTGCTTTCTGCCGCTCATCCTTGGCATGAACTGTCTTCTGATTTTTCGTTCTTTATTGGCTTGCTCCTTTCAAGGGCTGAGCCTTGTTTGATTGTGGGTTCTCCTTTCTTGAGCCCATTCTTTGCTCCTTCTGTAACCTTTGTTGTCATTTTTGCCATATCACTCTGCTGTTCCTACTGTGGTGATATTTGACCCATGTCTGTTGGGCCTTTTCTGGGCTTGCTGCAGGTTCTTCTCCCAATTGGTTTCAATGACCTAGTATGATCATTGGATTCATACTCATGCTACTTTGAACTTCTTGGACCCATTACATTGCTTGTGGGCTCCTTTAGCCCATTTCTTCCTTGTTGGGCATCCTCAGCCCGTTTTCCTTCCTTGGGCGTTCTCGGCCCATTTCCAACTCTAAATTTCCATGGGCTTCTACTAACTCCTTTCAGGCTTCTCTGGCCTAATTACTATATTCTTCATCCTTGGAATTCATAGGCTTTCCACAAACCCCTTACTTTCTTACTTCATTACATCGGGCTTGTTGTGGCCCATTCTCTGTTTTCTACATCACATAATGCCCATGGGTTTACTGCTCCTTTCTTTGGGCTCCTGTTGGCCCATTTGCTTTCCCAAGGCCCATTTGTTTGCTTTCTGGGCCTAAGACCCATCATTCTTGCCATTTGGGCTTAATGAGTTTTTTCTCTCAATCCATTAACTCTCTTCTTGTCCATATGGTTGGGCTTCATCGTGCTGTTGGGCTTTCCCAAAATGAGCATCAACAAGGAGCAAGGAGACATCTTGTCTATCAATCACCTCAACCGTAGCTAGTAACAAACTCACTAATCTTTTCAGTTGATCAAGCGTAGAAAAGCAACTACCTAAGGCCATTACTTCGCTCCTAGGAAACGATCCTAAGCATTGTTTATAAAGAAAAAAAAAACTCAAGAAGTCTCAGAGCAGTGCTTCGGGCTCTCATAAAAGGTGTAGGACCCATCCTTTTTTTGAGAGCCTAGAGCACTGCTTTGAAACTACTTAAGAATTGTCTGTTTATAAATACCTCACTAATTCCACTAGTTAAGGGGTTGAGCATTCAGTAATCTTAAAACTACTAAACTTCTATCATGCAAGCACATTGTTTATTTGCCTTTATTGATCTTTGGTTAAACTTTTGGAGGGTTTAAGGTCAACCACTCTAATTGGCCTTGGACATAATAAGTAAGGTTGTTTTCTTGTCTACAGTTGGAACACTCATGGCCTGCCCTAGTGCCAAAATTTGGTCTGACCAAGCCCTAAATAGTAATTTCCTATGTTACTAAAAAATAAATATCCATATACAAAAGTGTATTTGATTTGCAAAGCCATGAATAATGTAGAAGGTTTGTATCCAAGTTTGTAGGCAAATGTATATAAAGTGTTTGTTTTATGATTTGGAGTACTTTGTGAAATTTCATTTGATAAATAATTGGGTAAAATATAAAAACCACCATTGGCTAATATCATATCCTACCAAGACTTTTCAAAAAAAAAAAAAAATCCAATTTGCTCCCTATGGTGGGCCTTTTTGAGATTGTGGGCTGGGCTTCCTCTTGCCACACTATGGCCCAAAGGTTCTGGGCAAGAGGGTCAGGATTGGTCTGATTGCAAATGACCTCAATTCGGCTTGTGCGCAAACTAGAACCCCTTTGTTAATATCTTGGTTACATGCCTATGGTAGATGAAACTGTTAGAAGAAAGTTATGGCAGGCAAGTATAATATAACAACAATAAAGGCAACGTGCTTACTATTAGCTAGGACAAGCAAAGAATTCACAACTAAAATAAAGAAAAGAGCAATATGACAATAAAGACGTAATATAAGTAAAATGACAATAATGAAGATGAGATAACGCCAATATTTAATCGATAAAAAAACAAAGAAGAAAATGGTTAGTCTGCTGTGCTTGGTTGCCTTACGAAGTTGAGACGAAGGAGGAGACCACTTCTTTAGTGTGGGTAACCTCACAGGAAGGTCCTGCCATAAAAATTATCCACTTTCAAAGGATTGGCCTGAATGGTTTATGCTCGGAAAAGAACTTATTAATTCTCAACAGAGTGTAGGCTTTTAGAGGGAGAGAAGGGATTAGCCTATTAGTGCATGCCTGCTGTCTCACTCTTGCCTACTCTCTCTGTTTTTCTTTTTAACTCTCTTTCCTTTCCTAGTTTTGCTTCTATATTTATCACACCCTTCTTTCTTTAACTTCTGTGTTCTTGTTCTTTTCATGGTTCTAGTTATGTTGTTTTGTGTGCTTTTATTCCCCCGTTTCTGTTCATGGTATAGGCTCCTTTTATAAACCACTTTTGTTTGGGTGTGGGTGTCTTTCCAGACCACCCACTGGTTTGTCAATTGCCCAACCACCACCACTTACCTGTGTTGGCCATGCCACATCCCATTACTAGACAAAGAGTCTTCTTTTGTTTGTTTGTTCACCATGACATTCTCATCCAGATAAGGGTGGGCATTCTCTCTCACTATCCTTCATGGTATGCACCTAGTGATTCCAACTCATCTTTCCCTCTTTTGGGTAGTATGTCATTCCAGCAGGAAATTTCTTTCAAAAGAATTTGAGCGGGAACCCCATAATAGGCGCTCCCCTTTTCCCTACCGTCAGACCATATCCTTTCTTACCTCTGACCTATAGCTCACCACACCTGTATTGGCTAGGTACAAGTTGGTGGTGCTTGGGTCTTGTGTGCGCTCCACTTTTGTGTATGTCCATAGCTTGTCTGCTGCTCATGTGTTTGCCATGACCTGAAGGCTTGTTTGTGCATTCTATTGCTCATTCTTGGCTTCTTATGGCGTGAATGGATTTTTAAGCCTCTATTCTTTATAGTTTTGCTTCCTTGCTTGATTGTGGGCTTTCCTTCTTTTAAATTCATTCTTTGTTCCTTCCGTGGGTTTGTTAGCACTTTTGCCATGTCATTTTGCCATGCTTGCTGTGCTATTGGATGACCCGTGCTTGCTGGGCTTTCCTTTAGGTTTGCTGTATACTTTTTCTTTGCTTAATTTCAGCGGCCTAATGTTATCATTGGGCTAGCATTCATACTAGTTTGGGCTTTCTTGACCCGTTCCATTTCCTTTGGGCTTCCTTGGCCCATTTCATCCATTTAGGCATCCTCGACCCATTTCCTTCTCTTGGGCATCCTCGGCCCATTCCAATTCTTCACCCCCACGGGCCTTTGCTAAGTCTTTTGGGTTTCCTCGGCCCAAATTTCCATATCCTTTTCCTTTGGGGTTTATGGGCATGCCATCAACCCCTTACTTACTTAATTCATTACTTCGGACCTCTTTGGCCCATTCTTGCTTGCTTTCTATTTCTCATAGTGCTCATGAGTTTATTACTTCTCTCTCTAGGCTTTCTTAGGCTTGCCTACTTTCTTCGAGGCCCATCTGCTATTTTCTAGGCCTATGATCCATTATTTCTGCCATTTAGGTTTAATGATTTTTCTTCCCAATTTACTAACTCTTTTTCCTCCCATATTGTTGGGCTTCTTCCTATTATTGGGCCTCTTGCCAAAATGAGCATCAACACTCCCTAAGCACAAATAATAGTTAACATTGTTTGAAAGTTCCCTGCTTCTCTAATTTCTTTATTCTTAATCCAACAACTTACGGCATGACCTGACGACAGCCATGCACCACCTGTGTTCGAATTCACTTCCTTTTGACAGTTAGTTTTGGTTGCATTTGTCTCACAATAATTGCATTATAAAAATTATATGCACAAGATAGCATTTGGGTAGTCAATTTTAGATAAATAGCAGCCAAAGATGGGAAAAAGAAAAAAAAAAAAAAAAGATTGAGGAGCATAGAACTTTTCAAATGGCGTTAAGTGACATTTGTGCATATGGAACAGTTGTATATTTTTGGTAAAAGTTGCCATTAACAGAAGCCTCAAGGATAGTTTTTGAATGGCTCATTCAATCTAAATATGAGAGAGAGAGAGAGAGAGAGAGAGAGAGAGAGAGAGAGAGAGAGAGAGAGAGAGAGAGAGAGAGAGAGAGAGAGAGTACAAATATTATAGTTAACCATCTGCGTAAATTTAGAAAATTGGGCTCGGACTTGTTAACTTAACCTGAACCCAAATATTTTACTCGAAGTAAAAACAAGTGGACTTATACCTGACCTATTTTTCTTTGGGTGATCTATTTGACCCACGACTTGATATGTTTTTAATTTTTTTTTAAATAAAAGAAACAAACCAAATAAGTTAGCAAATCACTCAAAATTAATTATAAAACATGTTAAAGTAACATAACATGATATATTAACCATACAAAGCCAACGACATTGAATCAAATAGCAGCCACTAGAAATTTTTCTTTATAGATTGACCATGAGGTGACTAAATTTAGAGAAACTGAGCTTAGAACATAAATTTTGAAATCATCAAGTTGCTTATATTGTAACAACACTCTATATCATTTGGTGTGATAAAAGGCTTAAAACATTAATCTAGATACCAAATTTCATTAATGAAACTCACAAGATCCTTGCCATTGTTACTCATATGCCATAAGTGAACTGGCATCTCTTTTATCGTCTCCAAGCCAAACCAAGTTGGTATCTGAGATGGCGAAAGTAAACGAATATGCACGTTATCGCCCAAGAATGCCACCACAGATATGAGTACTTACTGTTCTATTTTAATGAAAGATTTTAAAAAAGAAAAAAAACAAAACAAAACAAAACAAAACTACATTATTTCTGCGCACTATACAGAAAATCTCTTAAATTTTATGGTGATGATGACATTAGTAAACTTTAAATTGTATAAATTTAAGAATATATATACTTAATTTCTATTTTTGAATATTTTGTTTTTTTTTTTATATTTAATATTATTTGTTCATTTATAAACCGATCAGTTTTTATTTTATTTTTTTTGGTTGTAAAAAAAAAAGGTACGAATAAAGGATATGTAAGCCGAGTCCGGAATCACTCTTGTTTCCTAACACACTCCCGTCAAAGTTTACACTATACGCTCTCTCGCTCTCTCTCTCTCTCTCTCTCACACACACACACACACACACACACACACACACACACACACAACTTTTTACTATTTTTAGCTGTCGCAAGCCAAACCTTCGAAGTTGGAAACATAGTCCAAACGAAACTAACGGTTGGATCCTCACTTTCCCGCCAAATATTTTACAAGTCTCAGAAGTCAGAACAGAAAATTATCCAAATGAATAAGCTCTTCAGAACCATCCATGGAATTCTCTTCCCTACATTCAGAAACCGCTTCAAAAACGCTCAAATGTTCACACCCAGCTCACTCCTTCTTCACACTGGTCCAAAATCCAAGCTAGATTTCATTATGGACGAAGTTGAAGAGCTCCAATCTTCGAAACCCACAAACCAAATAACCCAATCAGCTACTGAACCTGAAGTTATCTTCGATCTGAGCGGACCCACCAAGGCTGAGAGAACGACGGTTCAGATATCGCACCCTTGGCCCGAGTGGGTGGACTTGATGGAATGCTTGTTGAAGAGAGGTTACTTTGAAAGCAATGGAAACCCATTTCGAAACGGCGAAATGGGTCCCAAGGGGTCCAACTATATCCGGAC
This sequence comes from Castanopsis chinensis, assembly GCA_032878915.1. Lineage (NCBI taxonomy): Eukaryota > Viridiplantae > Streptophyta > Magnoliopsida > Fagales > Fagaceae > Castanopsis > Castanopsis chinensis. Next base: position 42,197,285 of record JAVQMG010000133.1, read on the forward strand.
TGCGTGCCTTAATTTCGCGCGTGATCGGTTTGATCTTATAAGGTAATGAGGGGATTAAATTAAGTGGAAGAATTTGATTAAATTGTGGTTTGTGAATTTGTTTCGTTTAGATTTTAAATTGTCTATGATTGTTGGGGTTTAAAGGTTTGGTTTTGATATATGTTGGGTTTAAAGTTTTGGAATAAGAAAAATATATGATTGGTTTTTTATCTGGGTTTAAGTTTGCACGTAAGCTGTTTGATTTTGGAGCTATATGAAACACATGGTATATTATGTTATGCTTGCTAGCACTTGTGATGTGGATAGTACTTGCAATAACTTATGGCAATGCATCTTTGCTACTGAGAGGACCAATATCACGACTTTGCTGGTTGATTTTGAGAGTTTTGAGTTTTAGAGAGGTCATTGTTGCCTTTTTTCTTTTCCTTTTTTTTCCCAAATCCATTTGCTTTAAATATTCTCCAACCTACTTTATCGCAATTGAAGAAGCCATTTATGTGTAGTTTTAGTCACATTACTTTAATAACGAGTCATGTGACATGCTTAAATAATACACGTGGATAGTCTTATAATTTGCCATGTAAGGAGTTTGAAAAGATAACCCCAAACATGTTTGAGGTTAAACTTTGTCCGAAGAGAAAATATTACTATTGAAGCCCTATACCGACTAATTTTAAGTTAGGTAGGGGTGTCTTGTTTGGAAAATCAACTCTATCTTGCTTAGCCATGTATTTAGGAGATTTTACCTCCTTGGGAAAGTTCTGTTGCTTTGAATCCCATTTTAGACACTCACATGGCTAATCACCTTCTATTAGCCATATCCGAAACATTAATTTATAACTAGTTACAACAACAGCCTTAAGAAAAACTTTGGAGTGGACTATGGACCCTTAATAGACTAATCATAGTCGACCACATGTATTCTTCTCCATCATTTTATCATATCCTAACTCATAGTCTATGTTATTTCCTTAATATCATGTCCATTTTTTAGTACTTCTAATTATGTTATTTTAGGCCTCCTTTACTTTTTTTTTTTCTCTTGTCTTGAATCAAACTACTCTTCCTCTCTAGTGCTTTAATGACTTTCCTTGCACATGGCCGGTCCATATTGAGTGATCTCCTGTATCTTTTCATTAATAATCGCCACTTCTGTCTTTAAACAATTTTCTTAATTTTTTCTCCTATCTTTACTTGGATTTCCACTTATTCATCTTAACATTTTCATTTTAGTTACACTCATTTATGAACATGTTGTTTCTTGTTAACCCAGTAGTCAGTACTGTAATCATTTATAACTAGTCAGTTACCCCAAAAAACTAGAATGTAACAATGAACTTTAAGTATCTCTGCGGTTGTAGGTGGGATGTTCATTTAGTGATTTGCATTCTAAAGAGATTTTAATATATACTAAATGCCTTTTGCTGTCAGGTTCTTGTCAAGGAAAGATATCAAGGTCATTGCAGAGTCCGGATGTCCAAGCGTAGACAGGAAAGTTGTTAACTCAGGGAAGCGTCTGAGAGCACATGTTGGCATTGATGAAGGAAATGTATGTCCTGACTTTTCCCAATATATACCTCTAAGTTGATTAACTTGATAAGCCAATGAACTCTACCTCGAATTACCTCTAAGAAGGAGGATGAGGTCATAAGCTCAAGACTCAAGGGTGCATATGTAACCAACTGCTTACAAATTTAAAAAAAATAAAAGATTACCTGGATAAAATCAATATAGTGTTACTTGATAAAACTCATAATATTTTCTTAATCTATATATTTGAATCCTACTTAACTTTCTATAAGAGAGCTCAGTGGGCACTTTTTGCATTAATATTAATGAGAAATTTTAGTAGGTTTGCAGCTTCTGCAATTTAAGGGGAGACTGTGAGAGGGCGTATGTGAAAGCACGTCAAGACGAAGGTGGACGCACCGTGGATGTCATGCGTTTCTTGTTAACATATGGGCTTGATCCGATCACTGGTATGGTGGATAACAAGCCATGTTTAAGCAAATTGGTTAAAGCATCAGTGAGAAGGCTGCTGAAAGAAATGGTAGAGTATAGCACAAAGGAACTTGACTCCAATCTCCCAAAGGCCACACCCTTAAAAAGGGTTGCGTCAGCACAAGGCTGCTCCAGTCTGCCAGAAAAAAGCCGCATGAATGTGCCAATGAAGCGAGGGGACTGGCTTTGTCCCAAGTAATTCTACTGCCAGTCTTTACGTATTTAAAATACTGAATCTTGCTGTATTTTTGTCACAATATGTTACCCTTTCCTCTTATTTTCATTTGTAGATGTGACTTCCTTAATTTTGCCAAAAATATTAAGTGCTTGCGCTGTGATGGTTTATTCCAAGAAAGACTAAGGCAACTACATGAGGATCAAGATCATCTTCCATTAAAGAAGGGGGATTGGATATGTGACAAGTAATGGCTTTTCAGATCATTTAACTCTGTACTGGTTATGGTTCTGCATCTAACTGAGACTTGGAATCTTGACAGGTGCAATTTCTTAAATTTTGCAAAGAATACAAGATGTTTGCAATGCAAAGAGAAACCTCCAAAGCGGCAACTTAATCCGGGGGAGTGGGAATGTGACTCGTAAGATCTCTTCCTAATTCAATCTCTTCTTCATTCTTTGAACTCAATGATACCGTTAAAAGTTGTTCTAAATTTGGTAAGGCTTCTGTTATTGTATAGGTGTAACTATATCAACTTCAGAAAAAACATGGTGTGCTTGAAATGTGACTACAGACGACCAAAAGCATTGAATACTTCAGACACTTCTGCTCAACCTCCACATGATACAGGGGGTTACCATAACAAGAGTGGCATGAGTTTTGTCAAAGTTAAGACTGAGATTAATGATCAACCATCTGTTGGACAAAATAGACATCGAGATAGAGGTTCAAATACGTGGAGATTTGTGGAGGATAATAGTGAAGTTTATGATGGCTCAAGCTCATGGAATGAAGATTCTGGATTTGTAGATTTCCCCATTGCAGGGGGGAAGAGTGATTTGTCTCAAAATGCACAGAGGCGAGAAAAATGGAAGTCGGAGATGCTAGAGAGGAGCAAATGCACCGTAAGGACAAGGCCAGAACTCGATGATGAAGAGATAGCCGAATGGTTTGGGCAAGTAAAGACTGAAACAAAAGGGAATATTCCTGTACCTGATTAAATGCAAAATTGGTTGAAGATGAGAGAATTCCCACCACATCAGAATCACAGGTACGCCAAATTGATTCGAAATCTTGGTATATTTGTTCATTGTTTTTGAATTATTAAAGTATTCACCAAGTGAAATCAGTTGAAGGGGGTTACTGGAATCCAAAGGGCTCCAGAAATTTTTATTCTTCCCCCTCAAGGGCTCCCCACGCTCTGTTTGCTTCAGAAATTGTGTTTCTGTAAACTTTTGCCTTAATAGAAACAAGAAGGAAAGAAAATATGACAAGACATGAAGAAAATATGAAACATTATTGAGCTCTCCTATCTAGACATTGCAATTTGTGAAACTTTGAAGTGTGACTTTATTTATTGGCTTGTAAGCAATGAGTTTTTAATTAACATTAAATTCACCATAAAGAGCTCATACGCATCTTTTACACGGTATTGACTTTCATATTATTCGCTGTCTATGTTTACAGCTTATAGTAATTTGATAAAGATTTGCCATCCAACTCTTTTTTGAAGAACCTTGTCATGAAGTCTGTCAAGGTGAACTGCCTATAGAGAGCTGGTTTCTCTGATGATATTAGCTCTGGCAGCGGCCCATACAGGGCATCCCTATTGCCTGGATTAAAGAAAACCGCAATTGAAACTCGTGGTTCATTGGAAGGGTTGGCCAAGACTCTATGCTCTGCACTTTTGTATACTTCATTGGATATGATCTGAAACAAATGGAATTAAAGTATAAAACTGGAGCAATTATTTAATAATAGTAGTTTTCTTAGGTTTAATTTGAATGAAATTATTTTTACCTCAAAAGAGAATGTTCAATATGTTTTTTAGTCAACTTTTGTAAAACTTTGTTATTATGATTATTTTTTTACTTTCATCCAGCTGCAGACAAATAAACCAATCATTTTAAGTCACACTAATAAGAAGTGCTTGATGTTGTTCACAAGAATAAAACTGGTTTACCTGAAGCAAATCTCCAACGTTTATAACAAGAGCTCCAGGAACAGGTTTAACATCCACCCAATCCTCACCATACTTAACCTGCAACCCACCAACATGGTCTTGCTGCACTACAGTCAAAACCCCTGGATCCGTATGATATGCAAGCCCAACCGTCAGATCAGGTTGTGGGCACTTGGGGTAGTAGTGACCCACCATTGTCCTACCTTCCAAACATGTCATTTCCTTCAACCTCCATGTCTCTACTCCAAGCCCTTCACACATCAACCCTGATAAAACCTCTCCAAGCCGTTCGATCTCTCGGTCCCACTCAATCACCTCGTTTCTACATATCTCAGGGATTTGATCATGATCTGCCATCTTGGGACCCATTCTAAGCTGAAGTGTGTCCCTAGTAGTACAAATATAACAATTTTGGAATTTTATTACGATTACAAAAATTCTAACTACGAGATAATGTTTCTCAAAGGCATCATATACTTTTCAAAAAATATATTTCATACTATTCGTGTTTTTTTTCAACTGATAACATTTTAGTCGATGAAAAATGTTTTTCATGTTGAACGCAAAATGTTGGAAAATGCTTTATGCTTTTTTAAAATGTAAAACATTTTCAAGATAATTCATGGCTTCATGTCTATCAACCTTACTCCTTTCTGCTCTTCTATGCCGTCACTACAACCTCCTCTAAATTGATGACATTTGAATTATTATACTTTTAAAATGATAAGATTTAATTTGTTACTTTTAAAAATTTAAGGCTTAAGTTGTTACACTCCATAAAAGCATAAACTATAGTATATAGGGTTTAATATGCAATTTAAAATTTTTCTTTTGCGTGTAGAAGAAAACTATATTTTTCTTAAAAATTTTACGTAGGAAAAATTTTTTAAGTCAAAACAAATAGAACTTAAAATTAACTTGGGCAAGTATTGAATATAACTTAGACAAAATCAATGGCAATTTATTCTTATTATTCAAAACTATTCTCAAGTGTTGGGACATTCGGTTCCATCGTCCACCACAAGATTGGGAGTCGGAATCATTTGATTGTTTTTGGGTTGTGCTTTATTCCAAGAATGTGTGGGGTGTTGGTGATGACAAACTTTGCTGCTGGAAGCCAGCAACGAGGAGAGGTTTTGAGGTTCGAGGCTTCTATCACTCTTTATCTCCTTCTTTTGTCATTGATTTTCCTTGGAAAATGATGTGGCAATCCAAGGTTCTTCCTAGAGTAATGTTCTTTTCTTGGATTGTTGCTTTAGGTAAGATCTTAACTACGGATAATCTTTGGAAGAGACATATTGCAGTATTAGAGTGGTGTTTTATGTGTAAAAGGTGTGAAGAATCAATGGATCATCTTCTTCTTCATTGTCCTATAGCATATGAGATGTAGTCTATGGTTTTTTGTTTGTTTGGTATACATTGGGTTATGCCGTATAAAGTCAGGGAGGTAGTACCTTCTTGGCATGGGAAGTTTAGTAGACATCGATTTTTTTTTTTTTTAAAGTTATTTTGGTAAACATAGAAATATAGGTTTATGGAAATTTATGCCACATTGTTTATTTTGGTACTTATGGCGGGAGCAAAATGCAAAATGCAAAATGCTAGATACTTTGAGAATTGTGAACGGTCTATTCTTGACATTAAGTTTTTCTTTTTGCGTACTTTCCTTGAATGGAGTTTAGTTTTCCTATTCTTGTCTTTTTCTCCCCGATCTTATAGATAGTTGTAATTTGGAATTTTGATTTGTGCCATTGTAGTACATTTCCAGCGTACTTCGTTTGTTTTTTTTAATAAAATTTCATACGTTACTTCATATTATTTTTTTTTTCAATATAGTTGTATGTTGTAACATATTCCAAAAAATTAGTTAGCCTAGAGTCCATTTGAGATCTGCTTATTTTGTTGAATCTGAAAATTTTTTATTAAAAGTACTATAGATAAAAGTAAAAGTTAACTGAAAGTTAACTGAAATAGTATGGTAGAACTCATAAATAGTACCAAAAAGTGTAATGAGATTCATGAATAGTACAAACAATATACTAAGTAGTAAAAGAAGTTCTCAAAAATAATCTTTTTCAAATAAACACTTATGGTGAAACATATAATATACAAGAATGTTGTGTTATTTCAAAGTAATTGACCCAGAGAGAGTAATTAAACATGTTTGAAATGTTCCTATTAGCATATGGGATTGAGAAATAATTTGACAATTATATTAACAATTATTATTATTTTTAGCTAATTCAAAACACGATTTCAATTAAAACAAGATTTTGAGGGGAGTGTATATGCAGTGTATAATTTCGAATATATAAAAACTAAAGACGTGTTAAAAAAAAAAAAAAAAAAAAACAAAACAAAACTGTATACGTACCTCCAACTCGCAGCTTTGGAGTTATACAAATCCACGTTAGAAATGTAAGACACGCCTGTACCTATCCCTCTAGTATAGAACCGCGCCTTAATCTCCGTTCGTTCCTCGTGGAACCCTTTAATTGATTGAATCGCACGGTCCAGAACTCCCAGGGGCACGCCATGATTGATAATCTGGAAGAATCCGAAACTTGAACAGGCTTGTCTGATTTGGTCAACGATAAGGGAGCGGTTGTGGTGAGAGTCAACGCCAGAGAGGTCGATTGTGGGGATGACGAGGTTGGGTCGGGTTTTGGATCCGGGTTTGAGTTGAGACAGAACATCCGGTGGGTGAACGAAGAAACGAGGGATAGTGGTTATGCCGGAGTCGACAAGGCCTTTAACTCCGATCTTGGATTCGTCGAACTGCTTTACTTCTTTCACTCTGTCGTATTCTTCGTCGTCAACGTTGGTTGCCATCACTCTCTCTCTCTCTCTCTCTCTCTCCAGTTGTTGCGCGTTGTGTTTTTTCTTCTTACGTGTGCGTAAAGACAAGCTTTTATGAGTAGGAGCGAGGTGGTCTTTCAAAAGCAATAGCACCAGACTAACCTCACAATTTTCAAATGCCGTTTGAGGAGTTATTATCTAGGGAGCCTGTAACTAGAGGGAGTTTGGTTCAGCTTTCTATAAAAGTGTATAATAAAAAAATAAAATTTTTAAAAAGTGCATGATAAAAAAGTGTATTTTTAAAAAGCTGAGTGTTTGGTAAAATTTGTTAAAAAGTACTTTTTGAAAAAACTGAGTGTTTAGTTAGCACTTATAAAAGTAGCAGTTTGAGAGATAAATTACCAAAAAGGACAATGTATATATAAGGGAGTTTTTTCATACTTTTTTTTTATTTTTATGTGAGTTTATTTCATACTTAAATCAATTACTTTATATACTTACTAAATAATAATAATAATAATAATAATAATAAATATATATTATTGGTATTATTTTAATAATGTTTGGGCAATTTCTCTTTTTTAGTGTCATAATTATTTGTTATTACCATTAATGACTTCTTATTAATATTAATTAAATCTATATAATTTTCATCATCATGAAGCACAAAATGAAAATATAAAAAGATGATAAAATATACACCAATAATCCAAGTTTAAATTGTACTACATAAAAATGTAAAAAAAGATGATAAAATACATACCAATAACCCAAGTTTAAATTGTACTACATGATATTATATAAAAAAAAAAAAAAAAAAAAGACAACTACTAATTATTATCCCCAAATAGAATTAGCAATGGAATCACAAAAAACCACCATCACATGGTCTGTTAAAGATCCTGAGTTCTGCTCATTTGTGATAAGTTGATACTGATTTTAATTTGAATGTACTATTAAAATTATTTTTTTCTCTTTCTAAAAAAATTATTTTTTTCTCACCAATATCAGTTAATCATAACCTACTTCTTAAAATTTATTGTGAAAATATTGCTGTAACATTTCTTAATTTTAATTACTTATTTTTTATTTTATTTCCTCTTATCTCCATCTTTTTTTTCATCCATACATTTTATTCTTTTCTTTTTCTTTTTTTTTTCCTCCTCCACATGTATACTTCTTATTTGCCTTCAATTTCATTTTTGGTTTCTCCTCCAAACGTACCTCTCTCTCTCTCTCTCTCTCTCTCTCTCTCTCTCACACACACACACATGCTGGCAAGAGAGTGTAAATCAGCAGATTGCCGACAAGAGAGTGTAAATTGGCATTCACACATGCCGCTCATCCGCTCCACCACCACTCGTCCGCTCCACCACCACTCGTTCGCCTCACCACTGCAGTTCAGATGGGTCAGATTTGTTTTGTTGTTGTTGTTTTTTTTTTTTTTTTTGTTCTGATTTGATTAGTTTTAAGATTGTGTTTTGAGTTTGTATCTTGATTTTGATTGTATCTTGAAATTTTTTGTTACCCAAACATTATTAAAATTATACCAATAAAATTTAAAAAAAAAAATTACAGATCAGTGCGTGTTGAAGAAGACGAAGAAAGAAGAAGAAGAGGAAGAGCCCGCGGATAGTTTGGTAATTTTTGGAAGAGCCCAATGGATAGTTTTAAAACGCTGATGGACTTTTTGTTTATGGACCTCCAGAGCTCCATAATTAGCTTGCGCGTTTATGCCTTCACCCAAAACGCAACTTTTGGGTAAAAGTTGCGTTTCTGCTGAACCAAACAATAATATAAGCCCAGCTTTTTAAAAATGTGCGTTTCAGCCTCTAAAAGCTGAAACAAACGGGCACTTACAGATTATAAGGCCCACATAATCACAATATTTGGACTTTGGGATGGGTTGCTTGTTTGGGATGTTTTTTATTTTATTTTTAAACGTTAATATCTTTTATTCATTATAATTTAAAATTATTATATTTTTCAATCACAAAAATATCACAGTTGTGATGGAATTTATGCCCAAATATTATTTCATCCACAATTTGAAGTTGCAATATTTTCTACTTTTTGTTTTATTTATTTATATATTAGTGTGTAGCACTGTGCTTATATATGGATGTAATTAAAAATAATCACAATTACATGATTTAAATTATACATGGTACTAGCTTACACTTTTTTTAAACCATATATTTCTAATATAAGTAATGATTTCTCATTATATATATATATATATATATATATCTATATATGATTCAATATTTAATTGATTTTAGACTCTTTGGTTTATGCACCTAATAATTTCACTTGCCACAAAAATTAAAAACTTAGATAGACACGTGACGGAAAATTTGACTCTAATTTAGAATTTAATTGGATTTGGACTTTTCAATTTTAATACTCAGTAATTCATTTGACACAAACTTTAAAATTAAATAGGGCACGTGACGCAAAATTGCAAATCCAATTAAAATCTCATTAGATTTTTTCTAAGCTTTCGCTATATATCGATTATGGGATTTGTGAAAAGAGTAAAATTATCTTATAAGAAATTCTCATGAAATTTCTCTCTCAATATTTGCGTGGGCCTTCCATACCTAAATTAAAACCACCCCAAAAAGATATATAGTAAAAAGATAACAACAAATAATAATTCAACCTGTAAACTAAGCACATACATGCAAAGAAAATACACAACTAAGTAAATTACAAAAATGTACTAAAAAAATAATGAAAATTTCGTAAGGAAAGAGAGCTTTAAAAGACTTTGTAGATGAATTTCTATTACATTAACATTGTAAAATAGAAAGAAGCAAACCCAAAAAAAAAAAAAAAAAAAACAAACAAACAAAAAGATATTAGCAAAAAAAATTCATAAGTCTTCAAGACTTGAATCTCACACAATAAAATAGTCATAAAATTTGAGGCAATTACCCATAAAAATTTCATGATCTTATTGCTTTTCTTTTTTGGAGAAACTTCATGAAAGATAGGAAATTTATTGACAAAAATCAAGATAACATAAAACAAAAACTTAATTTAATTATCATTTTGTTGAAACATAAGAGGTTCAATGGCTTAGAAATCAAATAAGTAAATAACACGCATACAATAATATAGAGCAAATATATAGAAATTGCATAAAATTACTAATTGCAAAAATAATCCCTATTTGATATAATGTACCAATTTCTTCTCATGAAGTACCTTCCTTCTTTTTATCAGAAATTTATCGTGGTTAGAATTAAAAACTATCATATTTTTATAGCAAATGATTGTAGGAAGTTTTGAGTGTAACCCGTGCATGATAATTGATAAGCAATTTTTACTATTATTAGGGGAAATTACACTTTACCACTCTAATCTATGCACCAGATTACACTTTGCACCCTAAACTATATATCATACTTTGCACCCCAATGTTACTTTTGCTATTATGTTTGATGGAATCCTACTGTAGATGACAAGCATATGCTTCTTGCTTAGATGGAACAAACTTAAAAAACTGAAACACTTAGGCTGGGTTTGGATACAACTGAACGCGTTTAGCATTCAGCGTATCCACGTTTTCCTTTTTTTTTTTTTTCTGCTGCTACACGCCTTAGGGGGGACAAAATTTACTGTTCATGATACTGTTCATGAACAGTAACATGAACAGTAGTCGATTTTGTTGACTTTTCAGTTTTTTTTTCACATCTATGGGTCTCGTTTACTATTTACGGGACCCACATATTTCACTTTTCAAATAATTTTTTATTAAAAATGAGTCCCGTAGTACTATTTACACATTTAAAAATTATTTTGCTACAGTGTTTTCAGTTTTCAGTTTTCAGCAAAACACTCTATCCAAACAAACCCTTATCTTCAAAATCAAACAAAAGCCAATTTTTTCTACATGTCTCTGTCTCGTGTGCATGCCTCTCCCAAATTCAGATTCTTCTCAAAACCTCAGCTCCCACCCAACCCTCTCTCTGTCTCTCGTGGGTGGGACAATCTATTATATTTTTTCCCTTGTACTTGTACAGAAACAAAAGAAATTTAATGTAGAAAAACTCAATAACACCATTGTTAGAGAAATGATTTCTGGCAAACAAAATGTATTTCTAAAATAGAACAAGCATTAGGTAAGATTAAATCATTGCAAATCAATATGCCAGTAGCCAATTTTATCCATTGACCTCAAGAGAAAGGGAAAAAAGCAACTTATAAAGGTTTTGAGAAGAATCTGAATTTGGGGGAGACGCAAGAGACAGAGAAATTCCATCTTTTAAGTTTGTTCTGCCTAAGCAAGAAGCATGTGCTTGTCATGTGCAGTAAGATTCCGTCAAACATAATAGCAAAAGTAATAGTGAGATTCAAAAGTGTGATAAGTATAATAGTTTAGAGTGCAATGTGTGCATTTGGATAGTTTAGGGTGCAAAGTGTAATCAAGTGCATAGTTTAAAGTAGTAAAGTGTAATCCCCCCTATTACTTGTTGGATTAAAATGAATTCACCCCCTGCAAATTATTTAATTACCCAAGTTAATTAATTATATTAAATTACATGCAATAGCGTGGTAGCACAAAAAAATTACCAATTATACTAAATGAACCGGAAAATATATTTGACACAGGTGATTTGTTTACTAATGGAGAAAACCACCGAGGTGAAACTCCACCGGGTGATCTTAAGGTCACTACTCCCAAGAATCCACTATTATCAATCACAATTAGTTACAAGTATAAAGAATCTTACCAAACCCTTTGACCTATCCTGAAATACCAACTTACAGTTGAACCCTTACCCAAATACCCAATTGGGCTTATATTGTAGTGGCAATCTTTTCGTTCATTGCACGAATCTTAGTACATGACTAACCAATGATGCATGGATCCCAGTACATGACTAACTCTAGTAAATTGAAGAGGTTGTTCGCTGCAAAACTCTTCAGTTCATCAACAATGAAGATCAGGAAGCTCCATGGTCACAAGACCCTTAGCCTAAAGACGCAGTAGCTTCTTCAGAGAGAATAATGTACTAGGCCACTTTCTACATGTATTATTTTCACATTCCCCTGTGACAACTTTTAAAATAATCTTTATATATGTCTAGGATTGTGAGAAAAAAAAAAAAAAAACCTACACAAATATACAAGCATGGGCCAGAAATCAGATCTGAAAATTCTGATTTCGTAAGTCTCGACAGAAACAGCTTGTGTCGAGTTCTGTTGAGTTTCGACTTTAAATGTCAGTAGAAGTCCTTTCTATCGAGATTGTTGTCGGGCATTAATGAACAACTTTTTTTTACTTGTTTCTTGGTCTAATCTTCATGGTTTTAATACTTAACTTGAACACTTGTTTCTAGAAGTACTAAACTCATCCTAGATCTATCTAATTACAAGTATAGTGCATTTTGTCAAAGGATTTGCCAATTACATAAAATATGTTCTTAATAATCTCTCACTTTGGCAATCCATGACAAAACCACAACAAAACAAATAATCATGAAAGAAATCTTAAATCACTAAACTTACAACCACTTGTTGTATTAGATAAGAAATCTATTCCTACTATAAACTCTTAAAAAACTTTACAAGAAGAGAGTTCATGACATGGTAGAATTTCACAATCTGTCTTTCTGAAACACTTATACATCATCATTATATATATGAGAATAAAGTACAATATATATAATAAAATGGTCATAAGACCGGTGTACATGAAGCTAATGTAAAAGAATACATAAATATCCTTACTACATCCCTCAAAAAGATATACACACTCCCCCTAATAAAAAAAATCATATACTAACTCTCCCACTAAGTACAAAACTACTCTTAAACCTAAAATTACTCCCCCTGGAGGAGTCAACATCATCATCTACATCATCCTCATCATCAGGAGAGGCCTCGAGAGAAGGAGATGGAGAAGGAGCAAGACCAGCCATGTGAGCCTATCAGCGAGCAATGCGTCCTACTCTAGTGTTCATTTGACACATCTCATCAGTGAGAGAGTCTAAATGGCCACTAAAGTCAGCATGCATCCACTAAAGCTGCTCCATGATGACCTCAAGGGTCACACCACCAGCTGCGAAGGAAGAAGGAGCAGAAGAAGTCGGAGACGAAGAGGGTGGAACAGCAGAAGCTGCAGGATCAGTCGTCTCTACTCATGGCTACTTCGGTTGAAGCTGGGCCTTACTCCACCGAATAGAACCAGCGCATATGGCACCCATGATGGTGAAGAGAGGAGAGAGTAAGGAATGGGAATGCAGAAGTGAGAATGAAATGAACCGGATCACGCTTCACTATATATAGAAAATTGCATCTCGATGGATCGAGGATCTATCATGAATTTGTCGAGCTCTAAATCTCAATAGAAGAGAATCAATCGAGGATCTATCGATAGATGATCCATCGAGAATCTATCGACGACTAAAGGATGGTCTCGATGGATCTAGGATCCGTCGAGAATCTATCGACGACTAAAGGATGGTCTCGATGGATCTAGGATCCGTCGAGAATCTATCGACGACTAAAGGATGGTCTCGATGGATCGAGGATCCGTCGAGAATCTATCAAGTAGATATAGAGCACAAGAATTTGGCTTGATGGATCGAGGAAACTGTCGAGTAGCTATCCTGAGATAACCTAAAAATCTCGATGTATCGAGAATCTATTGAGGATCTGTTGAGATCACAAGATGAAGGCTCGATAGAAAAGATACCTATTGAGGATGTGTCAAGCTTGAAGAAAAGAGGTTTTTCAAGAAAGGAAAAACACATAGAGATGAATGCAACAAACAAGCTACTCAAAAAAACATATACAGTTTGCTGGAAATAGTTTAGAGAGACATTCATTTGCTGGAATGTTTTTTAGAAAATACTTAATTTGATGAAACAGTTAACATATACAGTTTGCATATAGTATGACGAATAGTGTAAAATGGTCGTCCATAAAATGACCATCATTACTAAGGACAAACGTAAGCACACATTGATGTTCAGATATAAATTCCTCACTTAAATGGCACAAGTGTAACAGACATACAGCCTCTCCAATCACCAGCTCACAGCTATTACAACTATCTCAAGCTGACCATTACATAACTGTTATAGGACATTGAAGAGGGAGGTTAAATGGCTATTAAATGAGCCATTTAACCCTCTAGTTCAACCATAACTGATGGATAGCAATAAAATGCTCGTCCATATTGCAAACCGTCTATGTTAACAACAAGTAAAAGTATGGACGAGTGTAAGTGCGTTAGTTCTAAACAACACTTAATGTCCAAATGATAAATAAGCACTGAGCCGTTATTGCCATCCAATTATGTGCATTTAATGGCCGTCATAGACGTTAAAGGGCTGAGGATAAATGGTCATTATTAGGCCATAAATCCTCCAGTTGTGGTACAGTGTTAGAAAGACTAGTAGATTAAGCATTTACTTACACAAAGACTATATAAAGTCAGGAGAGACAATTAAGTGAGGCATGCTGAACACACACAAACAAATTACTTTACAGATTACAAATTTCTAAAGAGTTTAAGTTAATTTATGCATCGAAGGGTCCTTGGCAAGCCCCAAACCGGTGTCATTATCTACTTAGTGCTTTCTTTGGTACGTACAAGATCTCTAAGTCATCTATAGTGACGGGGAACATACTGATGAGCTCCAAGTCGTCCATTGTACTGACGAGGTGAAATTCTACTTCATCAATTTGGCGCTGTCTGTGGGGAATGACAGGCTATCAATCACTAAGCCTTTGAATTCTCTACTGACTAAGTTCCTTAGAACTAATGGACTTAACCATAACTGCATCGCCAGACCCAGGGTGATGGCTTAACAAATCCAACTACTAATAGCCAATGTGCAAGAATTGAAGAAACAAAATGAAGACTTAAAGCAGAGAGTGCGTTCAAAGGGAATAAATACGTCATAGTCACAGTGTAATTGCAATGACAATGACGATGAAGCCCAAAGTCTAGGGAATAGCAGAAGAGACACTTCTAAGCACACCACACAGTCAACTTATGGCAACGTTTAGATGAGGAAAAACATGAGGAAGGAGTTACACAAAGTCAAGAACCCCATGAAGGGAAAGATAGCGATAAATCTTGATGGCATGATCAAGAGGATGAACGTACCCTTCACTGCCAGCGTTTTGGAGTGGCCCTAGCCTCCCAAATTTCATCTCCCACAGTTGGAGGTTTACGATGGCACTAAGGACCCCCTAGATCACATATGGGCATTCAAGAAAATATTAAACCTCCAGAAGACCCCAGAAAAGGTAATTTGCAAAGCATTCCCAGCAATCCTCAGAGGAGCAAGAAAGGTGTGGTTTAGCAAGCTGCCCATAGCATCTATCGTGAACTTTGAATAGCTAAGTGACTCTTTTGTCCTTCATTTCGTTAGGGGCTAATGCCACAAGCGGCCCACCTCATACCTGCTAATTGTGAAGCAACAGGAAGGGGAAACCCTGAAAGAGTATGTACAATGCTTCAACAAAGCAGTGCTAGAAATTGATAAGGCAAACAATCAGGTGATAATGTCGACCTTCCAAGCAGAGTTGAACAATCTTAACCTCGTCTTCTCTTTAGGGAAGACTCTGCCAACTACAATGACAGACCTCCTATTCAAAGCCCAGAAGTACATGTACAGAGAGGATGCATTAACGGCAAATGAAATAGATGGTAAGCGAAAGATGGAAGAAATTGACAAGCTCCAACACAAAAAGAAGGAGAAGAAGGATCGTTCCCTCAGTCTAAAGAATGACTACGAAACAAGCTCATACAAGATCGTCAAATATTCTAGAAGAGGAACTTGTTACCTCGAATCACTCGATGGTAAATAGTTACTTGTCTATGGAATGTAAAGCACTTTAAGAGGTATTATCGCTAGTTAGATGACGCTTTCAATTTTCTTTCATCAAACTGTTTTCTAAGCAAGAATAAATTAGGGGGCATTTTTCCCCACATGAATAAATGTCGTTCTCTTGAAAGATTTGAAATTATTATTTACCATACAAAAGAAAAAAAAATCAAGAAGAAAGACTGTCATTAAAGTCCAATGAGTAAAACCAAGTAGACGATAAAAATCTTGATAAGAGTAAAATCATCACATAAGGTTCAATTCAAATGAGTACAATCATAATGATGATCAAATTCTCGAAGCAAGAGCAAGTCATATGATTAAATTTGCATGGTTAAAAACCGACGAACACAATCATAATGATGATTAAATTCTGAAAGCGAGAGTAGTTCATATGATTAAATTTGCATGGTTAAAAACTGACGAGTACAATCATAATGACAATAAAATTCTCAAAGCGAGAGTAAGTCTATGATTAAATCGCATGGTTAAAAATCGACGAGTAGTTTTTCTAAAAAGGAAAACAAAAATCAAGGTTCGCAGGAAGCTCAAGAAAATTTCGCATGTGTAACCAAGAAGGGAAGGCACGTGTCAATCACCTGATGAGAAAGTCGCCTTGCATTAAATGTGATGGGACGAGACTCTCAAGACACGAAGGGGAGATTGAACAGCCAAAAACCTTTCATATTCCTATGCTCTTCCAAACAAAGGACGACAACAGAATAAAGGGAGCAACTAACGAGTAGTGTAAAATGGTCGTCCATAAAATGATAGTCATTACTAAGGATAACCGTCATTACTAAAGACGATCGTCATTACTAAGGATAACCGCCATTACTAAGGACGATCGTAAGCATACATTAATACTTAGATATAAATTTCTCACTTAAATGGCATAAGTGTAACGGACATACAACCTTTTTAGCCACCAACTCACAACTATTACAACTATCTCAAGCTAACCATTACACAGCTGTTACAAGACATTGAATGGGGAAGTTAAATGGTTATTATATGGGCCATTTAACCCTCCAGTTCAACCATAACTGATGCATAGCAATAAAATGCTCCTCCATATTGCAAACCGTCCATGTTAATGACAAGTAAAAGTATGGACGAGTGTAAGTGCGTTAGTTCTAGACAACGCTTAATGTCCAAATGATAAGTAAGCATTGAGCCCTTATTGCCATTTAGTTATGCGCATTTAATGGCCATTATAGACGTTAAAGGGTTTAGGATAAATGATCATTATTAGGCCATAAATCTTCTAGCTATGGTACAACATTAGAAAGGCTAGTAGATTGAGCATTTACTCACACAAAAGATATATAAAGCCAGGAGAGACAAGTAAGTGAAGCATGTTGAACACACACAAATTACTCTACAGATTACAGATTTCTAAAAAGAGTAAGCTAATTTATGTATCGGAGGGTTTGTGGCAGGCTCCAAACCGGTGTCATTATTTGCTTAGTGTTTTCTTTGGTACAGGATCTCCAGGTCGTCCATAGTACTAACAAGGAACATACTAACGAGCTCTAGGTCGTCCATCATACTAACGAGAAACATACTGACAAGGTGAAATTCTGCTTCATCACTATATATGATGCTAACAATCTTCTAGTTAATTGGACATGAAAAGGGGTTACATTTGCGTGCATAAAGTATAATTTTAACAAAATTCACATTTTTATCATATAGCAGATTAATATTATCGTGAATAGAGGCCAAACCAAAAGAGTAGAATATTTATTGATGAGTTAGCTGAGATTGAACAATGAACAGTGTAGAAAAGTGACATTCCACCAATTGTTAAGTAAGCATCAATTATAAAATCTGACAAATCAAAGCAGAGCATTTATTTAATGATGCAAATTACAATGTTTTTAACATCCCATTTTAAGCTTGCCCATGATTTGAGTTATTGATTGATACAACAACAACAACAACAGAATAAGAGGAGCAAATTTTGCAGTGAATCCCAGAAATTTAATTACAAATCCTCCTCTTGTTGATGGCCAAATAAGCCCCTCTCCAAAACCCAGTCTTCTATCATTGCTTGTGAACTCAATGGCTGGTTAGTAGGCACAAGATGGCCAGCCCCCAGAACAACAACATGACTCAAACTCCCCCATTTCTGCACAAACCCAGCAAGCCCTCCATTTACCTTCCAAGCCTTCCTCTCTACCCTTGGAAAAATTCCCATTTCCCTCCCATTTCATTGTCTTTACCCAAGCCCCAGTTGAAACTACACCATCCCTCAGATCAAAATGCCCTTGATACAACAAATCTTTGCTCTTTTTCACCAAAAACTGCACCATATATTTCACACTCTTCATCACATCCTCATACAATGCATCCCCCACTACAGCATTGCATTCCTCATATACAATCGACTCATTCACTCCTAGGGCCTTCTTCGTCTCCTTATTTTGCAAAAATTCAGTAACCAAGTAAGATTTGTAAGGAACTTTCTTTGTAAAATCATACAACATGGCCAACCCTATCATGTTCAGCAACAAATTTATGGCCTTAATTCTAACAGTTGTGGCCTCACTCCAATTCTTCAATTTAGTCAGCTCAACTGCCTCCCATTGAGCTTTCTTTAACTCACCCTTTTGCCTCTCATTGATCAAACCTGAAAAGTAAGCATTTACAGCATGAGTTGCCACCTGAGTGATCGGGTCAGTTAAACCATTTCTAGTAGCAACACCAGCTAAGTTGACCTGCTCAAATAGCCAATTCTGCATTTTTCTTCACAATATAGTATCCAATTGCTGGAACATACTTCCCTACATAGCTCTTGCGCGTAATATATATTGGACGAAACTTAAACAAAGGCAGGGACGGAACCATGATTCATACCCGAGGGGAACCAAAGCTTAAAACCAAAAAAAAAAAAAAAAAAAAAATTATGAAAATAAAAACTATTTCATATTCAATAAAATACTACATACAAAATAAGTATTTCTTAAACATTTCATATTATAAACCACAACAACATACAAAATAAGTGTTTCTTATTTTGTGCACGATTTTTGTTTAGTCCATATTTATTTATTTTTATTTTGTTTTTGTAGTTAAAGGGGCATGAATTTTATTTATTTATTTCTTTTCTTGAAGGTCAATATCTAAATATTTTAGAAGATGAGCGACAAATATATATATATATATATATATAAGGGCAAACTTAATTTTTTGTATACCATTTTTTTTAATGGGGGTGGGAGGGGGGGCATGGCCCCCCTCTACCCTACTATAGGTCCGCCCCTGAACAAAGGATCTAGTTCAGCAAACGAAGAGATTGCAACAAAAAGATGGGTGGCAACAGTATATTGATCTCAGGGCCGGCCCTAGACATTTTGGGGCCTTAGGCGAGAACTAAAAAAATGGGGCCTTTTTTATACCTATATATTAATTAAATTAATATTTATTTAATATTTTTATATTATAATATATTCAATTTAAAATATATTTTTCTTGCCTTTTGAGATGCAAATTGACTAATTAAATTTTTGTATTCAAGTTCTTCTAACATCTCCTTTTCAATCGATAATATAGTTAATCCATTTAATCTTTCTTGGGACATTGTCGATTTTAGATATGATTTTATTAATTTTAATTTTGAAAAACTTCTTTCTGCAAAAGCTACTGTAACAGGTATTGTTAGTAAAATCCTATAAGTAATACATGTATTTGGAAATGAATATAATCTTTTTATATAATGTAGTATGTCAATTGGATTATAATCTTTTATTTCTAAAATTTCTTTTAAAATGTTTAACTCTGAATATAAATCTAAACCATCAATATCATACTAATCATCATGTTTGAGAAACTTTTCAAGTTTAAGACAGTATTTTTTGAAACTATCAATATCTAGTGACTTTAATTTTGTGAAGTTAAATAGAAAACCAAAAAAATCTTCATATATTTGAAATTGTTCAAATCTATTCTCACATGAACTAAATGCTTTATCTACTATTTATAAGAAATAATCAATTCTAAAAGATTCTTCAGCAGAACGTGTTGTCTCATTATGAACAATTTCATCAAATTGTTTCTTTCTATGAATTATACGTTTCTCACGAAATGCAGGTTCTATTTTCATTTCCAATGCAAATTTTTTAGATGAATTCATTGCAGATGTAAATCCAGTTTCTCTATATTCTTTAAAATATGAAATGAGACATTTTAATTGATCTATAGCAACATCAATGTGCATGTCTTTTGATTGTAAGTTTTTACTAACAGAGTTGACAGCAATAAGAACTCAAAGCTTTTAATTTCATATGATGCTAAACAATCAGCTTCACTTTTTATTTTAGGATCTTCACTTGTTTGTGCTAATTGTAACAAAGCATCTCTTATTTGTGGAGCTTGGAATTTTATTGCTTTTACACTTTCAATGCGACTTTCCCAACGTGTTTGTGATAATGACTTAAGAGTTAAACTTGACACATTATCTTGAAAAATTTTTCATCTTTTTGTAGAAGAAGAAAACAATGTATATATGCATTGTATAACTCCAAAAAATGATATACATTTTGGACAAGAATTGGCCATATCACAAAGTACAAGATTAAGACTATGACAACCACATGGTGTGGAAAGTGCTCTAGGTTTTATATCAATAAGTCTTTTTTGTACCCCTTGATGTTTTCCTTTTATATTAGACCCATTATCATATCTTGTCCACGTATATCATTAATATCAAGTTCAAGAATATTTATTACATTTATAATTTCATCAAAAAGACCTTTTTCGATAGTGTCATCAACTTTTACAAATTCAACAAAATGTTCTACTATTTTTATTGGACTTGTTGAAATATCAATATATCGTAATATGAGAGACATTTGTTCTTGATGACTTGCATCTGGTGTACAATCAAGTATAATTGAAAAATATTTTGCTTCTTTGATCTTATTGATAATTTTACACTTAATCTCATTTGCTAACAGTTGTATCAATTCATTTTGTATTTTATGTCCAAGATAATGTTTATGGATTCCACCATTTTGAATACATTTAATATGTTCTTGCATAACTGGATCAAATTCTGCAATCATTTCAATTAGACTTAAAAAATTTTCATTATTTTCTTCATAAATCTTTTCATTTTTTCCTTGGAATGCCAAATTATTTTTACCAAGATTCTTTACTACAGCAATAATTCTTTATAAAACCTTTTTCCAATGATCTTTCTCTTTGTTAATTTGTTCTTGGATATTTTTATCTGTTGTTTTATTTTTTGACAATCTCATTTCCAAATCTAGCCAAGTGTTCATGTTAGTAATATGCTCTCTAGTTGTTTCATGCTTTCTAATTTTAGAACTAATATTTTTCCAATCTCGAGTTCCTTCATTACATAGTTGGCCAGTACATTTAGACTTAAACAACTTGCAACAAAAACAAAATACTTGGTTTGTATCTTTTGAATACACTAGCCATTTTCTATCATGCTTCTCCCCATTTGATAATATTCGAGTGTAATGAATAGTATAAAAATGTCTAGTGTCATCACCTATAGGAAAAATTATATCATTGTCTCTAATTGGACCTCTTTCTACTAATAAATCTCTTAATTTTGTGTTAATATTTTTCCAATTACCTGGATCATAAATATTTGGAGGAATATAATTCAACATGTCATTATTATTTTCATTTTCTTCTAGTTGAACATCATTATGGCGAACTTGTTCATTTGTGACATTTTCATTATTATTTTCATTTTCTTCTAGTTGAACATCATTATGGTGAACTTGTTCATTTATGACATTTTCATGATTATTTTCTAAATTATTTTCAAGTTCATTATCAAGATTTGTTGTATTGCAAAATTGAACATCATTGTTATCTTGCAATTGTATCATTTCATTATCTTCTAACTCTTTTTGGTGAATTTCTTGCTCATTTGTGATATTTTCATCTAAATTTTGTGTTATATTTTGTTTATTACTAATAACAAATTTATCCATTGATCCTTTTTGAGACTCAATTAATTTTTCTTCTTTTTTTCTTTTTTTTAAGTTTTTCATATCCAGATGCATATTTTCTAATAGACATTTCTAATCAAACGATATATTTATAAAGACTAAAATAAAAAATAACTTTCAAGTATAGAGCAAATGAAAAATAGAATCTGATTTATATAGAAATTATTGTTGTAATTTGACCGAATAATAACAAGCTTTTAGCAATCTCAACCTGCATAAATAAAGACTTATTTAATATATTATCACTAACTAAAAAAAAATATATATATATATATATATATATATAAACACAAGATTAAAAAAAAAAACACACACAAAACAAATCCTATCTAAAAAGAAAAAAAGAGGCTGAATGGAATACAGCTGAATCAAGGGGCTAAATGCCTGAATCATTAAAAAAAAAAAAAAAAAAAAAAAAAAAAAAAAAAAACACTAAGGAAGGCCCAAACTGTTACAAAACCAAGCCCAATGGCCCCAATTCATTATCTCAATCAGTTTGTCAAACACAAAAATCGAACCCCAAATTTTTATAAATTTGATCAAACACTCAAACCGAACCTCAATCAAACACTCAAACGTACCGGACCC
The DNA here is from genome assembly GCA_032878915.1 of Castanopsis chinensis. NCBI lineage: Eukaryota > Viridiplantae > Streptophyta > Magnoliopsida > Fagales > Fagaceae > Castanopsis > Castanopsis chinensis. The sequence continues at coordinate 42,219,662 of JAVQMG010000133.1, forward strand.
CAAATATCTGATCTCAATTAAACAGACAAACACTCAAACCTGAAGATGAAGTTCACGGCTGGCGAGGCGGCGTCGTGGCGAGGCCGAGGCGGCGAGGCGAACAGCGGACTGATGTCTGATGACTCTGATCTGATCTACTACCTTCAGTTTAGTTGCTTGAATTGGATTTGCAGAGAATCAAAGTTCAGAGAGAATAAGAGATAGTCAAACAGAGAGAGGCAGAGAGCATGAGAGACAGAAGAGGCGGAGAGCAGAGAGAGGTAGTAAAATTTGTAGGGTTTGAATTGTTTTATTTGTTATGATTTGTAAATGTTTTTTGGTTAATCTCATTGACTGGATTTGTAGATTATCTGGATGATTTTTGGTTTGTCCAGAGGATAACATTGTTTAACTGGATTTTTGGATTGTCTGATATGTATATTTTTCTTTTTGGGTTTAAATTTGATACTATTTTTTTTTTTTTTGTTTAAATCTGATACTGATTTTTTCTTTTCTTTTAATCTGATACTAATTTTTTTTTTTAATCTGATACTAAATTTTTTTTCCCCTACTACCCCTAATTTTTTAAAATTTGGGGGCTTCCTTTTCCCTTGGGGGCCTTAGGCAGTTGCCTAATTTGCCTAAGGGAAGGGCCGGCGCTGATTGATCTCTTAGGATTTCTTGGGGTGTAGAAGCAATACTAAACCCAGTTCCAATCGGATTATCGAGGAAAAGAAGGCCAAATATGTAGTTCCAAGAACCTGAATTGCGTTCAAGAACAAGGGGGTCGAAATTGGCCTTGTGAAAATTGACACCCAAGGGCCCAAGCTCGAAGAAGTTTCCAATCATGGAGGAGCATCCAGGGCCACCTTGGAGGCAAATGAGAAGTGGGGTTTGGGAGAGAGATGAATTAGGTTTTCAAGCTTCATAGAAAGCATAGAAAATGGCAGAACCAGTGGTAGGGTTGACAGGGAGATAGCCGGATTTGGTGGGGAGAGCTTCATTGGGAAAAGGAGAGGTTGAAGAAGAAGAAGAAGTAGGTGATGATAATAAAGCTGGGATGTTATAGAAGGAGAAAAAGATTAGGAAGAGAACAAAGTTGAGGGAGTTAGGCCCTATTGATAGCTCCATTAGAGGACCAAATGTTGTTGAAATTTTTGTATGTTTGAATACTATTAAGGGTTTGAAGATACTTGAAGTAGGTAATGATAATGGAGTATTGTTTGGATTCTCGGAAAACCATAAACCACGAATTTATCGAATCATTGAAGTCAAAAATCTACTGTCGACTAGTCTTAGTCCCATTTGTATTGGTTCAGAAAAATTGTTGTTTCTTGTTGGGACTTGGGAGTATTTTATTTACCAGCAGGCCGCAGCCAGCAAGCTTAAAATCTGATGGAAAATAAATTAATTTACTGCTTTTTTCAATCAATATTCTCTTGGCTTTTCATTCTCAACAAAATATATATATATATATATATATATATATATTAGACATGGCAAAACGGGCGGGTCGGGTCAATCGGGTTGCGGGTCAAACGAGTCACTGGTCAAAAACGGGTCACTGGTCATAAACGGGTCATCTTAAGCGGGTTAAAAATGGGTTTGGGTCAATCGGGTTACGGGTCGGGTTGACCCGTATTGACCCGTATTTTTCACATGAATTTTTTTTTTTTAAATAAAACAACATGCATTTGTCATTTGAAAAGTTATGCAACAAATTATTTTATGTAATTTTGACTTCACCACTTATATTAAGAATGAATTCAGTTAAAATTATTAATACTTATTCAATAATTTTAAAATTATACAAATCTTAACATTACTATCTAAAACAAAATAACACAAACATAAGTAAAACAAATACACATGTTTTATTTCTACACAATATCAACATTTCAAAATATAAAACAAAATTACAAATGACTTATTGGATAACTCATTTGATAAAGAATAAAAATATATAAGAAATTTACAATCTTGAAAATTAATTTATAATCTATTATCAATTGTGGTTGGCACTCTATTTCAATTTGAGATATACGTTAAAATTGGATTACTTACTTATTTGTACATGGTCTCTTTTATGAATATCATATCATTGTTAAGCAATACACACTCTAGGAAATATCATAATTTATTTTGAAAAGCCGTTTATTTTAGACATAAATTGTTAAAAAATGAGTCTAAGCATTCATAATTTATGCTAATTTAATACTTTGGTTTCACTATTTTTACACTTGTAAATGTTTCTCATGTCTACAATTTTAAATCTATATTTTTAACTCTACTGTAACCATATTATCTTGGCATATACTTTGTTATTTAATATCTAAAAATCTTTACTCATTACAGAATGTTCAACATTTTATCTTTCAATTAATTTGCATATGTAAATGTATCAATTGTTTCCTTAAAACTCACAATAAACAATTAAACTACTATTGTCTTAATTTTACTTTTTTTTTTTTTTTTACCAAAAAAAAAGAAGTTTTAAAAAAGTGATTCGGGTTTGGGTCGGGTTGGGTTGACCCGCAAAAAACTCAGGTCGAGTCACGGGTCAACCCGTTTTTGTTTCGGGTCAAAAAAATCGGGTTCGGGTTGAGTATTTTTTGGGTCGGGTCAGGTCGGGTCAGAAAATTTTGACCTGTTTTGCCATGTATATATATATATATTCTCTTGGCTTTTATTTTGTTCATTTTCACAATGCTTAACAATGCATGAGATTTCTATCCAAAAAACAAAAAGAAGGTATGAGACTAAAGTTTAGATTTATTATTTTCTTCAATTTAGATGTTCTTTTGCTTCGAATCATTGTCATCGTCCGGCCCTTCCTTTGGTTTTATCTACCAAAGAGAATGAGTAGGACCTTGTATGTTTAGAAGAGGTTGCCTGATTTTTCCTTCTCATTCTACAATGTGATTCGGCTTAAATAAAATTTGATATCGTTTGTTATTTTTAAAAACAATCCCAAAAAAAAAAAAAAAAAAAGGGTATGGATATGGTAGTGATTTTTATTTTTTACTATCCCCACCAGTCATCTTTTTTCTTTCTCTCTTTCTTTTAATTTTAATTTAGAAAAATTATTGTTCTCACACTTTGGGTGTCTATTACGTACATACAATGTCCACATTTATATATATATATATATATATATATATATATATGTATATATAAAGGGTGTTTAAATTTTCCAAGAATGTTTGATGAAGCCAAATTTGCCAGTTGATAGGTTCGGCTAGACGGAATATGAACTAATAACTTTGTATTCCTACACAAGATCAGAAGTGGTGTCTCTCGTAAAGATCACTAGTGTGGTGCAAGCTAATGAACCTCCAATGACAAAGTCACATGTTAGAGAGAGAGAGAGAGATAAAGATGAGGATTGAGAGTATTGAATCTTATATTTTTTGTGTACCTTTGTTTGAGGTCTGATGTAGTTTACATAGTTACTTGCTTTTCTAGCTATTGAATGTCTTCAATGGCAGCTTTAATGGCTTTGGTAACGCATGTGGTGGTTTATTGTAGGGCTTTTAATATCCGTCCAACGGCCATGCTTGATTTATTCGTCCGTTTAGTAATGGAAGATGTATTAAATGAGCCTTTATGGCTCGTTGGTCGTCCAAAAGCATCTCTGGATGATGGGATTTTCTTGATTCATTAATGTCCATTCTTTACGTATGATAAAGTTTATGTAATTGATGGGACTGACAAAATTAATACTGACGACAATAGCATCACTGACGAGAGATCACGAAAGACGAGGTAACCAGTGAAGACGAGGATAAAGCGGTAGGAGCACTCAATATCGCCAATAAATGCCCCAGGTTGGATAAAAACAGCTGTACAGCCCGTTGGACGAATTAAAGCCTCGCCATAAAGCAGAAAGCGTAACTTAAGGCAGCATTAAAACCACAATAACTGTCACAACGGCTAAGGGGCAAAAGGAACATATATAAACCAACCAAAAACACTAGTCAGGGGTAAGAAAAACACACAAGAAATTCGCCCATTCTTTATCATAATTTTTCTGACTACAATTCCCAGAAACTAACTTAAGTATCGGAGGTGTTTTGGCAGGCACCACACCGGTGACCACGTTGACAGATTGGGCCGTCGCCTCCTGGACTGCTGGAAAGGAGGGATACAGGTTTGATTCCATTTAGACTTACCTCTTATTTCGACTGACGAACATTTTGCTTCATCAGTTTGGCGCCGTCTGTGGGAAACCACTGACACATCTCCATAGTTATACTTGGAAGGGCGGTTCCCACCAATTTTTTCTGTCAGATGGAGTCCAATCAAGATCCCACCTCCTTGACCTAGCAAATCCAGGCCCTGGCGGCCACTGTTGCAGAACTCACCAGGCAGAACCAAGAAATGAAATACAACTTCAGCAGATTCAACATAAAGAGAGCCAATCCAGGGGCGGCCCGGAAGATGAAGGAGATAGTCACAGAAGGGTTAGCGCTCTCAGACCAACCACCCCTGACGAGCAAAATTTGGATGTTATAAAGGAAATGAGGAAAGAGATGGACGAGCTGCGGAATGCCATCAAAGAAAAAACGGACCGGAGCGTGGATAGAATGATTAGGCCTACCGACTCACCTTTCACTACTGCAGTTCTTGAGCATCCGGTACCGCCCAAATTTCGTCTGCCCCAGCTCGAACAGTTCGATGGGTTGAGGGAACCACAAGATCACCTCAACTCATTCAAAACAACACTAGGCCTCCAACAACCCCCTGACGAGATATTATGTCGTTCCTTTCCTACCACTCTCAAAGGAGCGGCTCGAGAATGGTTCGCCAAGCTGCCAACATCGTCAATAGATAACTTCGAACAGCTGAGCGGCGCCTTCTTGAGGCACTTTATCGGGGGACAACGTCTGAAGAGGCCAACGGATTACCTATTCACTGTCAAACAGGGAGAGAAGGAGACATTAAGGTCGTATGTAAAACGCTTCACACGAGAAACTTTGGAAGTGGACGAAGCTGACGACAAAGTGCAGTTGACGGCTTTCAAGGCGGGGTTAAGATCCCGAGACCTCGTGGCCTCACTTGCAAAGAATCCCCCAAAGATGATGGCAGAAATGCTCTTAAAAGCGCAAAAACACATGAATGCCGAAGATGCACTCTCGGCCATAGGAGATGCAGTAAGACCGAGAAGCATCGAAATCCGGGATAATGAACGAAGAGGACAGAAGAGAGAATGACATGATGGTCAATCCAGAGACGGTAACAGAAGAAAAGATGACAAAGGTCCCCGAACGGTAAGGTTTACCCCTCTGATTATGCCCGTTGACAAAATTTTATCGCAGATCAAAGATGAGCACCACTTGAAATGGCCGCGACCATTACATTCGTCGCCTAACGTTCGTGACAAAAGCAAGTACTGCCGGTTCCATAAGGATCACGGTCACTACATGGAAGATTGCCGAGATCTCAAGGAGCAAATCGAGGAGCTGATACGGAACGGGAAGCTGCAGAAGTATGTAAAGAAGGAGGTGTACGGCAGACTAAGGAACGGGAACAAGAACCAGCAAGAACCCTCGTCAAGAAGCAATGATCATCAGGACCAACCAGCGCAGAATGTGATCGGGGAAATAGCAACGATTGCAGGAGGACCCTTTGCGGGAGGATCTTTTAGGTCCCTCAGGAAGGCATGCCAGAGGCAAGTGAATAACGTCTACATGTTACCTCCAGTCAAGCAAAGACGGACAAATCAGGATATGCTCTTTAACGAAGCAGACGCTAGAGGGGTGAAGCAACCACACAATGATCCTCTAGTTATAATGTTAACCATAGAAGGATTCAACACCAAGAGAATCCTCGTGGACAACGGCAGCTCAGCAGACATTATCTACCTCCCCGCTTTCCAGCAATTGAAGCTAGATCCAAAAAGGTTGCGCACTTTTGATTCCCCACTTGTCAGTTTTAGCGGAGATCGAGTGTATCCTAAAGGCATGGTGACGCTGACGGTGACAATCGGAACCTACCCGAGGCAGTTAACTTGTCAATTAGATTTCTTGGTGGTAGACTGTCCTTCATCCTATAATGCTATTATTGGGAGGCCAACACTCAACAAATGGAGGGCGGCAACGTCTACCTATTGTTTAAAAGTGAAGTTCCCGATGGATGAGGGAATCGGCGAAGTGAGAGGAGATCAAGTTTTGGCCCGAGAATGCTACCAGGCAGTACTAGCTGCCCGAGAAAACCATACATGGACGATTGAAGATAAGGAAGAAGAAAAAGAAGAGGAGCTGGAGACAATAGAGCTAGCTGTAGGAGAAATAACCAAGACGACGAAAGTAGGGAAAACACTCAGTCTAGAGATAAAGGCCAAGCTCATCAAGTTACTCAAAGAAAACCTGAACGTCTTCACATGGAGTCACGAGGATATGCCTGGAATACCCCCGGAGGTTATCCAACATGAGTTAAGGGTGAAACCAGAGAAGAAGCCCGTCCAACAGAGACGCAGAACCTTCGCCCCAGAACGGGACCAGGCAGTAGCGAATGAAGTTGCTAAGCTCCTGGCAGCAGGTTTTATTCGAGAAGTACACTATCCAGAGTGGCTTGCCAACGTCGTCCTCATAAAGAAGGCTAATGGAGCGTGGAGAATGTGTGTGGACTTTACGGACCTAAACAAAGCCTGCCCGAAAGATAGTTTCCCCCTACCAAGAATAGACCAACCGGTAGAGTCGACGGCTAGAAACAAGCTACTGACGTTCATGGACGCTTTCTCCGGATACAATCAGATAAAGATGGCTGAAGAAGATCAAGAAAAAACTGCCTTCGTCACAAGCCAAGGACTCTACTGCTACAAGGTGATGCCTTTCGGGTTGAAGAATGCAGGAGCTACATATCAAAGGTTGGTGAACAGGATGTTCAGAAGCTAGATCGGCAGGAATATGGAGGTATACGTGGACGACATGCTCGTCAAGAGTAAAGAAGAACTTTCCTATCTCGAAGATTTGAAGGAGACATTCGTCACCCTCAGATAGTACAAGATGAAGCTAAACCCAAGCAAATGCATTTTTGGTGTAGCCTCGGGAAAATTCTTAGGATTCATGGTATCCCATAGAGGGATAGAAGCTAACCCGGAGAAGATACGAGCCATAATCAATATGGAGTCTCCAAGAACAGGAAAAAAAGTCCAAAAGTTGACAGGAAGAATCGCGGCACTAAACAGGTTCGTCTCTAGGGCGACAGATAAGTGCCAACCTTTCTTCAAAACCTTGAAAAAGGCCTTCGTATGGACTGACGAGTGTGAAGAGGCTTTCTAGGAGCTTAAGCGCTACTTGAGTAACTCACCCCTTCTAAGCCTGACCAAAGAAGGAGAAACTTTACAGTTGAACCTGGCGGTATCAGTCACAGCCGAGAGCACCGCCTTAATTCGCGAAGAAGGCAAGAAACAGCGGCCGATCTATTATGTCAGCCAGGCTTTCCAACGAGCTGAGTTTAGGTACCCGATGATCGAAAAGATTGTGCTCGCACTAGTGATGGCCTCACACAAACTGAGACAGTACTTCCAGGCACACCCAATCCTGGTCATGACTAACCAACCTATCAAAAAATCCATGAACAAACCTGAAGCAGCAGGAAGAATGATCCAGTGGGCAATCGAGCTTAGCCAATTTGACATCGAGTACCATCCCAGGACGACCATTAAGGCGCAGGTCCTAGCAGACTTCGTGGCCGAATTTACCTTTGCGAGCGAAGACAACCAAATCACAGACGAAAACAAATGGACGATTCAGACTGACGGCTCGTCAGCCCAAAAGAAGGGTGGAGTAGGGGTCGTCATAACCACCCCTAACGGAGAAATGCTTAAGTACGGGGTTCAGCTGCAGTTCCCAGCCACCAACAACGAGGCCGAATATGAAGGAATACTGACGGGACTAAGACTCGGAAAGGCCCTTGGAGCCAAGAACCTGCTAGTTTAAAGTGATTCAAAACTGGTAACCGAACAGATAAAGGGAGAGTACGATGCAAAAGAAGATAGGATGCAAAGATACCTCAAGCTGACGAGACGTCTTATCCAAGAATTCGATACAGTCAGATTCGAACAGATCCCTCGAGGCCAGAACACTATAGCGGACGAGATATCAAAAATATCATCGTTTAAAGAATGGCCGTCAGAAAGCGGGCTTACAATTGAAGTCCAGAAGCATCCCAGTATTGAAGAAGTATCCACGTTCCAGATCCGAAGTACAAACAGCTAGATCACTCCTATCATGTCTTTTTTGCAGGGCGGACACCTCCCCCAATACGCTGACGAGGCCAAGAAGGTCAGGAAAAGAGCAGCCAGGTTCACGATCCTAAACGACACCTTATACAAGAGGGGCTTCTCCATGCCCTACTTAAAGTGTGTTGACGAAGAAGAAGCCAAGTATATCCTGATGGAAGTTCATGAAGGAGTTTGCGGAGGTCATGCCGGTCCAAGATCCCTAGTAAGCAAAATCATTAGAACAGGTTATTTCTGGCCAACTATGCAGGTGGATGCAGTTGACCTCGTCAAGAAATGCGACAAATGTCAAAGGTTTAGGAATGTCCAGCGACTTCCAGCAGAGCAATTGACGACCATATCCTCCCCTTGGCCATTCGCTCAATAGGGAATTGACATCGTCGGCCCACTACCCTTAGGTAAAGGACAGGTAAAATTCTTATTGGTTGCGATTGATTACTTTACAAAATGGGTGGAAGCAGAGGCAGTGGCAACTATCACCGAAGCACGAATTCGGAGCTTCGTCTGGAAAAATATAATTTGCAGGTTCGGGATACCAATGACGATCATATCAGATAATGGGCGGCAGTTCAACAGCCAAGCCTTCAAGGATTTCTGCTCAAGATTGGGTATCAGAAATAAATTCTCGTCTCCAGGACACCCGCAAGCCAACGGTCAGACGGAAGTGACGAACCAGACGTTGCTGAAGATCATAAAAACCAAACTAGACGACACCAAGGGTGCCTGGCCAGACGAACTTCCTAATGTGTTGTGGGCCTATAGGACCACAACAAGAACTCCTACAGGAGAAACTCCTTTTATGCTCACTTATGGCACTGAAGCTGTAATCCCAGTGGAAGTGGGCACCACCAGCACCAGGCGAGAACTATACAACCAAGAGGGTAACGACGACTAGCTACGAGTCAACTTGGATTGCCTTGACGAAGTTAGAGACAAAACTTCCAACAAAATGACGAAGTATCAGCAGAAGATGAGGGAATATTACAACAAAAGAGTAAAGCTCTGACGACTTGAGATAGGTGACCTCGTTTTGCACAAAGTCAACACAGCCACAAAAGACTCTATTCAAGGAAAGCTAGGCGCTACCTGGGAAGGGCCCTACCAGATCACTCACTACTCTAGACAGGGAAGCTATCACTTGGCAACCCTGGACGGACAGAAGCTCCCACGACCATGGAATATCGAACATTTGAAAAAGTACCATCAATAGATGTAAACCAGTAAATACGTTCCTATTCAAAATTAATAAAGAGATTTTTAGTATTGATGTTTCTGCGTCCACAAGCTTTCTCAGTTAGGAATGTCAAACAATCTCAAAAATGACTAAGTAACAAGATTCCGCTTTGACGGATTTAAGTTACTGATGAACTTAAAGAGACATTGAATCTCAAAATCGCTAAGCAACAAGATTCCGCTCTGACGGATGTAAGTTACTGACGAACTTAAAGAGACACTGAATCTCAAAATTGCTAAGTAACAAGATTCCACTCTGACGGATGTAAGTTACTGGCGAACTTAAAGAGACATTGAATCTCAAAATCTCATAGTAACAAGATACCGCTTTGACGGATGTAAGTTACTGACGAACTAAAGAGACATTGAATCTCAAAGTCGCTAAGTATCAAGATTCTGCTCTAACAGATGTAAGTTACCAACGAGTAGAAAGAAACAACGAACCACAAGAAATTTAAAGCGAGCAAGCAGGAGCATCTAATTAAAAGCCCAAAAACAAAAGGGCAAATACCATTGTTTTACAATCAAAGACCCATAAACACTGGGTCAAACCAATGTTCTCAAAATGAAAAGTCCTCTTGAAATTGGGACTAATAAAAAAAAAAAAAAAAAGGAGGGGTAAACAACTTCGTTTTCAGGAATCAAACACCGAGGGCTGAATTATCAAGCATGTCATCAACATTCTCAGGAGCGTCAGGCTGACCAGCGGAAGATTGGGCAGCCTCGTCAGCAGACATCTCTCGGTCGATCTCCTCCATGTACAGGCTGTCCAAATCCACTCCGAAAGGATGTTTGTCGAGGTACCTCCTGAGCAACTCAAAGCCTTTGAAGTACCAGCTGAACAAGACAGTGTTGAACTCATCTGTAGTTTGGAAGGCCTCCACAGATCGAGCAGCAATGGTCTTCAACGACTCCCGAGATGCCAAGAGTTGTTCATCCTTCTCGGAGGTCAGCGGACGCTCCACCCTAAGATCTTCGTCCAACTTCTTCACCTTCTCCTTCAAATTAATAGTTTCGCCCATAGATTCAATCAAGTCTTTTTTCAAAGAAGAACTTTCTGCTTCCAAAGCCTCCACCCTCGAAGAAAGGGAAGCCACCTTGGCCCCTTGGGTCAGATATTCAGACGTGATGTGAAGGCTCTCCCCCAAAACCTTAAAAAAAAAAAAAAAAAAAAAATGATGAGAATGTAAAAGAAAGAAAATGAAGAGGAAGAAGAAGGTTCACGACTAAAATCTCACCTGGACAAGCTTTTGAACATGGCGACTTGCGACCCGATTAAAAGACATCCTGAGAGTGCCTTCAAGTCCTCGGCGGCCACAGCCCCATGAGCTCTCTCCACCGCCAGGGCTTCGTCATTCTAGATAGTTGACGGCTGGGAAGTGACCCTCTCCGCCTCTTTCTCCTTCCCAGATAGGCGTTGTCTCTTGGCAACGGGTGTAGAAAGCTCCTCTATCGAGGTCGATGGGGAAGCTGTCCTCGTCACTGCAGCCCCGGAAGTAACCGAAGTCGACTGGATGACGGGAGAACCAGAAGCACCCTTGTTAGTGACCCGCACTGACTTCCTCCCTAAGCTTAACAACGGCTCCCCCTTCTTCGACCTTATTTAAGCGTACATATCTTTGTTGAATTTTGCCGTCATCCCTGCACAAAAGAAACGAGGAATGTCCGTCAAAAAAAAAAGAGAGAGAGAGAAGGGGAAACCAGCACTGACGAACATAACACTTACTTTTCTTCTCTTCAACCTCTATGCTCCGAAGAACAAAAGACAAAGGCTCTAGCCCGAAACAGTAAAAAGATAAAGTCTTGGGATCTACGAAGTCGTCCCAATTTTCCACCGTTTGTGCGTACTCTACAGCTTTCTTCACCCTATCCCTATACTTGCTCTTAAGTTTTGGTCGTTTCTGAACTGCACAAAAAAAAAAAAAAAAAAAAACATGAAACAAAAAAAGAAGATTAGCTGTGATACCAATACACCCAAAAACTGAAGCGACGAAGAAAATGGTATTGACGCACCTAAGGTCGGGGTTCCCCACCAACGATGCAACCGCGGGAGATCACCCCAAATCTCGCCCGACACGGTCTCAAACTCATCTCCGGAAAGAAAGAAAAACCTGGATTTCCAGTACCTGAAGGAGGACAGCAAACCCCTAATGACCCTATTTTTTCTCTCCCAAGACACCAATTCGTAATATCCGTATTCCTTGGACGCCTTTAATCGATATAAATAAATGAGCTCATCAATCTTGAGCATATCCCCGTCTACAGCTGCTAGCCATATCCCTATACAAGTTATCACAATCCTCTAGGAGTTGGGCATAAGTTGCCCTGGAGCGATCCCAAAATAATCCAACAGCTCCATCAGGAAAGGATGGACTGGGAACCTCAACCCACAGATGAAGGCCGCCTCGTAGAAGCAAACCTCCCCTGGGAAGAAGCTACAGGCCCGATCGTCCTTACGGGGCAGACGAAGCCTCACCCGCTCCGAAAATTGAAATCTATCCCTGAAACGCCCCAACGTCTCAGCATCTAAGCTACACTCTTCCCCAAGGGCATGAAAAGCCCTAACCTCTCGAATCGACGAAATTGCAGTATCGCCCCCCCACCGGATCGTCGCTAGACGAAAGTCCAGTCTCCAACTCACTAGATCTAACATCCGACATGATTCCCCGCACTCTTTTCCTATTCCTAAACCAACCTATAGACTGACGGAGCAAAGATAGCAAGTCAGCCAACACAACCCCCAGACCGTTACCCTCACAAACAAAACCCTTTAGGCGCGGAGAACTACCTAAAAATCCCCCCAAACGCGCAAACAGGAAGGAAATTGAAGGGCAAGCTGTCCTAACCTCAGAACCACTAACCATCAAAGTCTAAAAACAAGGTGAGCAAAATGACACAAGCTAAAACCCCCACAAAAAAAAAAAAAAAAAAAAAAAAAAAAAAAAAAAAAGAGAGAGGGAAACGAGAAATCAGAAAAATCGCAAAAAAGGAGAACGGAGCCAAAGGTTGAGAAAATAGAAATACCTCGGAAGCAAAAGCCCCGCCGCACGCAGGCGCCACCGCACAACGTACCAGTCCAGAAAGGAAAGATCGCCGGAAAAGAGTTTGCAAAGAAAGAAGAAAAACACAGAGCAATAGAAGTATTTTTGAAAAAAGAGCAACGAACAAAGAAAGGGAAGTTAAATAGCACAGAAACTAAAGAGAAACAGCGAGAAAAACGAAGAGACAAATGATGGAAGCATTAAACTCCACCAACTGAAGTATGCCACGTGGCCATAATCAGTACGGCGCCACCACTACGCATTAATGCGAGACGAAACTCCAAGAGTCACCTGCCAACTTTTCACCTTCCATGATCGTCACGACATGTCATGACGACCAGGGAATCCAGGGGCAACTGACGAGACTGACGAAATAAATACTGACGACAATAGCATCACTGACAAGAGATCACGAAAGACGAGGTAACCAGCGAAGACGAGGATAAAGCGGCAGGAGCACTCAATATCGCCAATAAATGCCCCAGGCTGGATAAAAACAACTGTACAGCCCGTTGGACGAATTAAAGCCTCGCCATAAAGCAGAAAGCGTAACTTAAGGCAGCATTAAAACCACAATAACTGTCACAACGGCTAAGGGGAAAAAGGAACATATATAAACCAACCAAAAACACCAGTCAAGGGTAAGAAAAACACACAAGAAATTCGCCCATTCTTTATCATAATTTTTCTGACTACAATTCCCAGAAACTAACTTAAGCATCGGAGGTGTTTTGGCAGGCACCACACTGGTGACCACATTGACAGATTGGGCCGTCGCCTCTTGGACTGTTGGAAAGGAGGGATACAGGTTTGATTCTATTTAAACTTACCTCTTATTTCGACTGATGAACATTTTGCTTCATCAGTAATGTAATTATTTTTTCTGGAAATCCTGTAAACTCATTTTTTCTATTTTAGTAAAATTTGGTTGCAACTTCCAACGTTTAAGGGAAACTGTCCAGAAAATCACGGCAGAGAAATAAAGAATTGTATGTGCCGAACGGTAAACAAATTCAACTTTTCTCTCCCGCACTCAGGGGGCACTGGTCTGGTCTGTGTCCCCTTAATTCTAATTAATTAGTACTAATTACTTTTTATGCCTTTTGGGGGGGCTTTGGCCGCTGCACACGTGTCAGGAATTTAGTTGTTTGTTTGTTTAGTTGTATTAATTAATGATTAATTTAACAAAAAATCATTCTTTTCTTTTCATCTCCCTCCCCAGCTGACCTGTAAAATTGAATTTAATACAAACAGTCATACCTGAAGCTAACAACGTGGGTGGGCCGTGGGAAGTGGGCCTCAAGTCAAGTCAATCACGACTACTTTTTTCTCTTTTCTAAATTTTTTTTTTCCATCCTAAAGCTAAAGACTCTGCGGCCCATGCAATTGCAAGTTTTGCAACCCACTGACCACTCGTTGACAATCTCTCCTCCCCTCGTGGCTCATAAAAAGGCAACCTTGTGGTCCATTAATCAAGGACCAAATTTTCCTCCAATTTATGAAGGAGGAAGTGAGGAACCCCAATCAAACCCATTCCGTCATGCTAAAAAGTACATATAGAAATTTTTTTTTTTTTTTTTTAATAGGGGAATCGATAATAAACTTTATAACTAGTTACATCAACAACAACAACAAGACATTCTCAAAAAAACAAGAAGAAAAAGAAAAGCCTTAAAAAAAAACTTTGGAGTAGACTATAGACCCTTAATAAACTAATCATAGTCAGCCACAGATATTCTTCTCCATCATTCTATCATATCCTAACCCACAGTCTATCAGGGGCGGCCTAACATAATTTGGGGCCTAAGGCGAAAAATTTATACGGGGCCTTTAATATGTAAATATTAATTAAACAAAATTATTTAATACTAATCAAATTAATGTTAATTTGATACATTAAATACATAAATAATACTAACTAGACTAATGTTAATTTCATATACAGAATTGAATATCATAGTTGAACTATAAATATTAATAAAAAGAAATAAAAATATATTGCGATTGAAAAAGATATTTTATTTTGGATATAAGACGAAGCATAGTTAAATAAAGTTGTAATCTAATTTTTAATTTTATATTTTAATTTCAAGAGAAAGAGATAGATATTATTTGGTGTGTGGCTTTGTAAGATATTAGTTTACAAAAATCAAAGTCTCAAACTATCCCGGGAGATTAATCTATAATTGATGATTTAACACATTTGCAACATCTTTTTGAAATATTTTAAGATTTCAATTGAGTTAAGGTTCTATTGATCTCGTACTTTAAGAGTCTTAATAGAAATGAAAAAGATGCGCTAATTAAAAGCACTATAAAATGTTCAAAATATAACATGACATTGTCTATCATTGATGAACTTCATCAATTTGTGATTAATAACATGGAAATTTGTAAACTAATAGTAAAATTTGTAGTATTTTTAACATTACTAATAAAAAAAAATGTACAACCTTTAGAAAATATATATAATTTTATAAAAATTTGGGCCTTTAAATATGAAAAGTGGGGCCTTTTTTCTTAAGCAAATTTTTTTTTATTGGTGGGGCCTTAGGCCTAGGCCTAGCTTGCCTAGGCCTTGGGCCGGCACTGCAGTCTATGCTACTTCCTTAATATCATGTCCATTTTTTACTACTTCTAATTATGTTGTTTTAGGCCTCCTTTACTTTTTGTTCTCTTAACTTGAATCAAGCTACTCTTCCTCTTTAGTGATTTAATTACTTTCCTTGCACATGACCAGTCCATATTGAGTGATCTCCCATATCTTTTCATTAGTAAGAGCCACTTCTGTCTTTAAACAATTTTCTTCATTTTTTCTCCTATCTTTACTTGGATTTTCGCTTATTCATCTTAATATTTTCATTTTAACTACACTTATTTATGAACATGTTGTTTCTAGTTATCGCGGTAGTCAGTATTGTATTGATTTATAACTTGTCAGTTACCCCAAAAAACTAGAATGTAACAATGAACTATAAATATCTCTGCTGTTTGTAGGTGGGATGTTCATTTAGTGATTTGCACCCTTATGAGATTTTAATATATACTAAATGCCTTCTGCTGTCAGTTTCTTGTCAAGGAAAGATAGCAAGTTCATTGCAGAGTCCGGGTGTCCAAGCGTAGACAGGAAAGTTGTTAACTCAGGGAAGCGTCTGAGAGCACATGTTGGCATTGATGAAGGAAATGTATGTCCTGAATTTTCCCAATATGTACCTCTAAGTTGATTACCTTGATAAGCCAATGAACTCTACCTCAAATTACCTCTAAGGAGAATGAGGTCATAAGTTCAAGACTCAAGGGTGCATATGTAACTAACTGCTTACAAATTATTAAAAAAAAAAAAAAAAAAAGATTACCTGGATAAAATCAATATAGTGTTACTTGTTAAAACTCGTAATATTTTCTTAATCAAAATATTTGAATCCAACTTAACTTTCTATAAGAGATCTCAGTAGGCACTTTTTGCATTATTAATGAGAAATTTTACTAGGTTTGCAGCTTCTGTAATTTAAGGGGAGACTAACTAATACCACAAGCTCTTATCCTAAACTACACATAGCTTTACAATATTATAACTAAACTACAGATCGTTTATGTGGCTGTGCTTGTCTATGAGCTAAAGCTTTGATGACTGAGTGACTTGAGACAGAACCGTCAGCACCATCATCCTTTACATCCCCCCCTAAAATGAAGGGGAGGAGGCCCCGTGAGTTTGAAAGAGAGAGCAAGAAACCGAGGGGAAGGCATACTCTTGGTGAATAAATCAGCCAATTGGTCCAAAGTAGAAATATATTTGAGAACCATGTCTCTATTCAAAACCTTCTCACGGACAAAGTGGTAATCCACTTCAATATGTTTAGTTCTGACATGAAAAATAGAATTAGAAGCTACGACAAGAGTTGAAACATTGTCACACTATAAAATTGGAGGATGATACAAATAAATCCCTAAGTCCTTGAGGAAAATACATAACCAATACAACTCAGCAGTGGTAATAGCAGGGGATCTATACTCAGCTTCAGTAGAGGACCTAGACACAACAAAATGCTTATTGGCAGACCATGTAATAGGTGAACAACCATGCCAGTAATAGACCTCTTATCAAGGGGATCCCCAGCCCAATCAGCATCACAATAAGTTGAAAGAGAAAGAGGACCAGGCTTAAAATAAATTTCCATGTGAAAAGTACCCCTCAGATATCTCAAGATCCTTTAAGCTACAAAAAGATGATGTTGAGAAGGCTTACTCATAAACTAACATGCCTACTAGACTGCATAAGACAGGTCAAGCCTAGTGAAGGTTAAATATTGCAAAGCTCTAACAAGACTTCTATAAGCAATAGGATCAGGAAGTAGAGGACTGTCAGAAGCATGAGAATGAGTTGAAGCACAAGGATTAGAGCAGGGCTTACAATCTAACATATGGAACTTAGATAATAAGTCCTTTGCATACTTAGATTGATTCACAAAAACACCTCCACTAGTATATTCAATCTGCAGACCCAAGAAATAACTCAAAGGACCTAAATCCTTAAGAGCAAAAGCTACCTCAAGATGCTTGATAATCTCAACAACAAACGCACTATGATTGCCAGTGATTATAATGTCATCCATATACAAAAGCAAGTAAACAACATGATCTCAATGAATAAGGATAAACAAGTTGCTGTCTGCATAGGAAGCATGAAAACCCAAGTGAAAAAGGTGAGATGTGAAGTTGTCAAACCAAGCTCTAGGAGCTTGTTTGAGACCATATATAGCCTTATGCAGCAAACAAACATGGTGAGGCTTAGACTAATCTTTATACCCAGGTGGCTAACTCATGTAGACCTCCTCTTGCAACACACCATGAAGAAAGGCATTGGAAGCATCGAATTGCCTAAGGTACCAACCAAAGTGAATAGCCAAAGCAAGACTGATCCTCACAATTGTAGGCTTGACTACAGAACTAAAGGTCTCAGCATAGTCCAGACCATATTACTGCAAGTATCCTTTAGCAACAAGTCTTGCTTTAAACCTAGCAATACTGCCATCACTATTCCTATTACCCTTATACACCCATTTACATCCCACAACATTTTTATTAGGTGTTAAAGGAACCAGAGACCAAGTATGTTGCTGCTGCAAACTAGTAAACTCAGAATCCATTACATTAACCCAATGAGGATACTTAGATGCAATAGAGTAGGAAGGAGGCTTAGTACAATTGTAATCAGTCTAAACCGCATATACTTTAGGCTTGAAAATACCATTTTTGGACCTGGTAAGCATAGGATGCATATTTGTGACCAAAGGAAGAGGAACTGAAGCAGAATTAGGAATACTGGACACAACAATAGAATCAGACTCAATGGAACCAATAGAAGAACAAATAGGTAAATCAGATGGAGGAAATGAATGACTCACAGAACAAGGAGTAGGATCAGATAAGGTAGAATTAGAAGTAGCGTTAGAACTAGAATGAGAAATACGTAGAGAAGAAATGGGAAGTGAAAGCTTGGATTTGTGTTAAAAACACAAGAGCTGTTTAGACCCTAAATTAATAAATTACGGCTCGGTTGATTTTACTTTAACTTAAGCTAAGTGCAAAATAGAGTAAATGCGAGCGAACAAACAATAAAACTACTCTAAGCCATATTCAACAAATCACAGCAGTAAAATGAAAGCTAAAAGAGTAGGGAAGAGAGATACAAATGCAAGATAACACGCCGATGTGTTATTAAAGAGGAAACTAAAGAACTCGGTGAAAAACCTCTCCACCGCCCCCTAAGTGGTAAATCGATCCACTGGGCAATAAGTTGGGATACAGGAATAGCAAGAGACCCTTCAAGCCTAATCTACCCAGTGCATCTAAGCTCTCCAAGCTCCTACTCCAACAAGGCTTCTCGGAACCATGTCTTATTTAACTTTTCGAATCCTGCAATGTGCCCGATTGCATCCACCAAAGCTTGGCTTCTTCCAATGCTTCCCAGCAGCACCAAAACCTTACTTGACACTCAGTATGAGTGTGGTAAGTATTTGGGCTATCAACTTCTCAAGGATTTAGAAATGGAGAGGTAGGAGTAGAGGAAAACCACAATGGATAGTGTAGAGGATTGTGGGCATGACAATCTCACACTCTCAAGGGTTTGTGGCTAGGGTTTTCTCTTTGAAATGCTCTCTACTCAATATATTGGTAATAATGGTATTATATAGTGTGTATGAGGATGTAGTGGAGCAAAGAGGACAAAATAGCAAAACAGATTGTTTCGTGGGTATCTCGTAGGAAGACCTTACCCGCGAGACACTCATGAAAACCAACTGTTACCATCTGTCTCGACTCTTCGCATTCTAGTCATGTGCTGAGCACATACTTCATTTCACAGGATGGCTAGTCGCGAGCTACCCTCGAAAATTTCTTTTGTCTTCAAAGTTGCCTTAAGTCTTCACACTCTCTCTTTTACACACAACCCTTACAAATAAATCCCACATAAATTACAGGATACAAAATATTGAACAAAATTACAATCAATTTGGCACGGAATTAAAGCCAACACAAAATAGTTGCAAATTACAACTTTACAGGAAGTAAAGAAGAGAACCAGACATCATAAAGAGCAAAAGAAGTAGAAAATGGAAGAAGACTTAGTAGTAGAACAGAAAAAGAAGGAAAAACAGACTTATAAAAAACACAATGACAGGTAATATAAATTCTGCCAGTAAGAACATATAAACAAATATAACCTTTGGATTGAGGAGGATATCCAAGAAATATGCATTGACTAGACTTTGGATCAAATTTACTAGAAACATAAGGCCTCAAGTAAGGGTAAATAGCACAACCAAAAGTGTTCAAAGCATGAAATGGTGGTTTGTGACCATATAATTTTTCCCATGGTGAAATAAAATTCAAAATAGAAGAGGGCATCCTATTGAGAAGTTAAACAGCAGTACTAAAGGCATTAGACCAATAAGAAAAAGGAAGATTGGAATGATGAAGCAAGGACAAACTAGTTTCCACAATCCGCCTGTGTTTCCTCTCAGCATCACCAATCTATTGTGGAGAGTGTCAGGGACAAAAAAGTTTTCTTTCCGACAAATGAGATTTATATTGGGTCGGGGGCCTGAACCAAAACTTGACAATGGGCTTGATATACGGCCCATAGGCTATCGGCGAAGATCCAAATAATCCACCATATTTTTATTCCCCGGGCCTAAATTGAGACTTACAAGAACGGCCCTTAAACAATCCCTACAGCAACTACGTCAGCATGGTTAAAAAGCGTATTGTAAGAAATAGCCCAGAAGTAAAGTGTTTCCGTAGAAAATAACCCAACGGTAAAGCGCTTCTGTAGAAAATAACCCAACTGTAAAATATTTCTAGAGAAAAAAGGGAAACCCAGCTGTAAAATACTCCTACTGAAAAGAGTAACCCAGCTATAGAATACTTTTATGGAAAGAATAACCCAGCTGTAAAGTAATTTTGTAGAAAAGAGTGACCCAGCCGTGAAAATATTTCTGCAGGAAATAACCCAGCCGTAAAAGTAGTTCTGCAGAAAAACAACTCAGCAGTAAAGTTTTTCAAAGATTGAGGAAAACATCCATATTTTAGGACTCATCATCCGTTAGTTTTGAAGAAGAATCTTCTAATATGTCAATATGGGGAAAAAATTTTATTGTAACAGTTACATCATAACCATCGATAGTAAAAGAGTAGGTAAATGTCATGGGTTCCATGGTAACAAACAATGGAGAAGACTTAGTGTGAGATGAAGGGAGAGAGAGAGATCCTAGCTAGTGCAGCAAGATCATCATGGTGCCAAAGCATGCTCTTGGGTGTAGCATATGTAATGAGTAAAGAAAGGCATTTATGGGTAGTGAGTGGGAGTGTATAGAGGGCTGCTAGAACTTTCTGCTGGGGAGGAACTGTATGCTTTTTAACTTGAGGTATGAGAGGTGTTTTTAAGCTAGGAGTGGGGGAACTCATATTCCATGTTTAAGAATGAGAGTTTTGTGACTTAGGACTTTGCTGGGATTTTAAGAAGCTGATACAGAAAGGTTTTTGAGAGTTTTTTTTTTTTTTTTTTTTTTTTTTTTTGTGAGTGTGTTTCTTAGTCTCTTCCTTGTCCCCCCTTGAGGCATTAATGGAGGGTTCTATTTATGGTTGAGATTTAGGGGGCAATTGGCAAATAACATTTGCTAAATCTTCCCCAATCTTCAGAAAATCCTTAGGAATTCATTCTTAGCATGTTAGCTAAAGAAGGTAAGCTTAATCTTTTGAAAGACTCTTGCTGTTTTAGGGTAATATCAGCTGGGATTCTGACTTAGCATTAATGCTGATTAGTCTTGGCTGATGGGAGTTTGAGCATGCATTAAGCTAATGACCTTGGATGTGCTACTTACTAGGTTCAGAGCTCCTAAAGGCAAGTTACATCACCCGAAGCCAGGTGTCAATCTTGGAGCCTTTGCTGGGAGCTCTGCTGAGATCCCTTTGGTGCCCTCCAAGCCGCATTTCCTTAAGTTTTCCCATGAGGGTTCATGTGCTTGGTCCATGAACCATAAAATACATATTTTTTAGCATGAAAATGAGTTTATTTCAGCTTGCTTCAAGAGCTTTAATGGCTGCCTCTGATGTTTGACTGAATGGGCTAGAGAAGAAAGAGAAGATGGCTGGCTGAAGTGCTTTCAGCTTCTGGTCAAGTTTTTTCAGGCTTATGTCAAGTCTGTTTCAGCTTTATGTCACACAATAAATGATGATATTTCAGCTTGTAGAGGAGAGGTTTAACCCCTGATGGACATGTGTACTGTGCTGACTTGATTGGACAAGTTGGAACCTGATGGGAGTGGTCTCTAGCTGCTGAATTTGTGCTGATTTTTGTCTGGTTGGCTCACGTGAGCTCCAGCTGCTAGGACTTGAGTGTGGCCTGGGCTGGCCCTAGTTGGGCTTTATATTTGGGCTTGATTTTTCCTACAAAATGAGGAATTTTGTCATGGATGATATTCATGGGCTTTTATAAATTTTGCAAGAAAAGCATTCATTGTAGGATAAATACTAATATTTCCCATGAGTAAGGGATTTGGTATATGTGAAATAATTATTAAGATGGTATTTAAATTTTGTAAATATGTGTCAAAATAATATTTGGGCTTTTGCTAAGATAATATTGGGCTTCATGAAATAGTTGTCAAATAACATTTGGGCTTTAGGAAATAGTTGAAATAGTTGCCAAATAATATTTGGGCTTTAAGGAATATTTGAAATAATTGCCAAAATGTTGTTGGAATTTATGGAATAGTGCCAAAGTCATATTAGGCTTAATGAAATAGTGTCAAAATCATATTGGGCTTTATGAAATATTGCTAAATTAGTATTTGGACTTTAAGAAATATTTGAAATAGTTACCAAATAACCAAATAATATTTGGGCTTTAGGGAATATTTGAAATAGTTGCCAAAGTACTATTGGGCTTTAGAAAATAATCGCCAAATTAGTATTTGGGCTTTAGAAAATAGTCACCAAATTAGTATTTGAGCTTTTGAAAATAGTTGCCAAATTAGTATTTGGTCTTTAGAAAATAGCTTTATGAAATAATGCTAAATTAGTATTTGGGTTTTAAAAAATAGTTGCCAAATTAGTATTTGGGCTTTAGAAAATAGTCGCCAAATTAGCATTTGAGCTTTAGAAAATAATTGACAAATTAGTATTTGGTCTTTAGAAAATAGCTTTATAAAATAGTGCCAAATTAGTATTTTGGCTTTAGGAAATAATGCCAAAATGATATTGGGCTTTAGAAAATAGTTGCCAAATTAGTATTTAGGCTTCGTAAAATAATTGCCAAATTAGTATTTGGGCTTTAAAAAATAGTTGCCAAATTAGTATTTAGGCTTCGTAAAATAGTTGCCAAATTAGTATTTAGGCTTTAGAAAATAGTTTAAGATTTTGTTGTAAAAAAAATATTGCCGTGTAGCAATGGGCTTAGAGGTGCCGTGTAGCAACAGGTTTCGTAAGGTGCCGTGTAGCAACAGGTTTCGTAAGGTGCCGTGTAGCAACGAGCTTTATAAGGTGCCGTATAGCAACGGGCTTAGAATGGTGCCGTGTAACAACGGGCTTAGTAAGGTGCCATGTAGCAACGGATTTTGTAAGGTACTGTGTAGCAACGGGCTTAGAATGGTGCCGTGTAGCAACGGGCTTAGTAAGGTGCCGTGTAGCAACGAGCTTAGTAAGGTGCTGTGTAGCAACGAGCTTAGTAAGGTGCCTTGTAGCAACGAGCGTAGAATGGTGTTGTATAGCAACGGGCTTAAGAAGGTGCCGTGTAGCAATGGGCTTTATAAGGTGTCGTGTAGCAATGAGCTTAGAATGGTGCCGTGTAGCAACAGGCTTGGAAAAGGTGCCGTGTAGCAACGGGCTTAGAATGGTGCCGTGTAAATGATTTTGGGCTTTTTGTGGAGGAAGTACAAGGTGATGGGCATTTTTTGTGAAAACCCAAGTTGGGTAATATGTGGAATATAGTGGGGAACATTTGTGAGAGGGCCCAAAGTAAATTGTGGGGCTTATATATGTAGGAAATATTTGTGGGAGATATCTATGTGGGCTTCAAAATAATTATTGGGTTTGTGTGGGTATTTTATGAGTGGGCTAAAGAAATTAGGGCCCAAAAATTTGTACCCCAATAGAGAGTAAGGGCAAGAAAGCTGGTGTTGAATGCCATGCTCCAACAAAAAGACTTGAAATTAGTATTAAAAAATTCACCACCACCATTAGTCCTTAAGGTTTGGATTTTAGCATTAAATTGAATAGCAACTAAAGATTTGAAATGCAAGAAGACCTGGAAGACATCAGACTTTCTTTTCAACAGAAATAACCAAGTAAAATGAGTAAAATCATCCACAAAAATCACATAAAATCTATGTTCAAGATTAGAAGGTACAGGAGCAGGACCCTAAACATTTGAATGCACTAATTAAAAGGGAAATTCAGTACTGGATACATGTTGAGGAAAAGTAAATTTGTGCATTTTGGCACTTATACAAGATGTACATTTGGAATATATATCACTAATAGATGAAAGCTGAACAGAAGGATAGAAAGACATAACTGAATGTAAAATCTTAGCACAAGGGTGTCCAAGCCTATTGTGCCAAAGTAAAGTCTATGGAGAGAGTGCAACAAAGTCACTAGAATTAATAGGTGAAGAAGAGGAGGAAGGCAAAGAGGCAAAAGCAGATATAGGTTAGACTCCATCCTTACTCATCCCTCTGTAAAGCACCTTCCTCGTAAGTAAATCCTGAATTAAGAACTGATAAGCATCTATAAAGTTGTGATTTACAACTATGTTTTATGTTGGCTTTATTCCATGACAAAAAGTATTGTACTTGCTTTAATTTTATTTCCTTCATTTTGTGAGATTTTATTGTATTGGATTTACTATTAAGTTGGTGAAGACTCAAGCTTAATTAAAGATCAGTGCATTTCATGACTAGCTCGCGAGAAGTTCGCAAAAAGAGTATGTGAGAAGCACACGACTAGAAGCTAAAGAGTCATGTCAAACTGTCAATTTCGCGAGTATTTCGCGAGGAAGGCCTTCCAGTGAGATACTCGCGAAACTTTCTGCCTAAAGAATTTTTAGGTGTGACTTTTTTACCCTTCACCTATACTATATATACGCTTTTTACCCACAAAAGTATGAGAGGCAATTCAGAGAGAAAAACCCTAGATAGGTTTTCAACAACACACACCCATCTTTTAGAGAGAGAGCTACCCATCCTTAGTGAGAAATCATTGTAGTCTTTTCTCCTTCCCTCTCCCATAACTATACCTTAAGAAGAGATTTGTACCCAAACACAACCCACACTTTTTCAGAGTGTAGAGAGTGTTTTGGAAGTTGGGAAGTTTTGAAGATTTGCCAAAAGAAGCCGGTGAGGCTTGGCAAAATCAATCAGGCCTATTGCGGGATCTGGAAAGTTAGACAAAACACGGTTCTGAGAAGCCTTGTTGGAGTAGAAACTTGGAGGGTTTAAGTACATTGGGTAGATTAGACTTCGAGGGTCTCTTGCTATTCATGTTTCCCAACTTATTGTCTAGTGGATTGATTTACCGTTTGGAGGACAGCAAAGAGGTTTTTCACCGAGTTCTTCGATTTCCTCTTCGATAACACATCGGCGTGTTATCTTGTGTTTGCATCTCTCTCTCCTTACTCTTATGCTTTACTTTTATTATTTGTTGTTCATGTTTATGCATTAGAGTAGTATCGATTGTTTGTGTTTCATTTAGTCTTATTTCCGCACTCAGATAAGTTAGAATAAAATCAACCAAGTCGTATTTTATTAATTTAGGCCCTAAACAACTCTTATGTTTTTAATATAAATCTGAGCTTTCAGTATCAAAATAACAAAATGCATTATTTTGAAGACATATTTTGTGAACTGACAGCAAGTTTGAAGCAATTTGAGGAACCCTAAGAATATTGTTCAAAAAGAAATTATGTGAAGAAGTAACAAGCAAAGGACGCTATTAATGGAGCTCTAATACCATGAAGAAATCTATAACTCTTTGAGAGAATGTTCTAGAAGAGAAACAATGAGAAACTGAATCTGTTTTATTGAGAATAGACTACATGAGATACAACATATATAGGCCAACCAATCTTAATAGATTTAGGCGCCAAACTTTATCCTAACAGAAATGTGTAATGACTAATAGAATACAAACACGTGTACAATTGTGCAACTAACTAATACCACAAGCGCTTATACTAAATTACACACAGCTTTACAATATTACAACTAAACTACAAATTGTTTATGTGGTTGTGCTTGTCTATGAGCTAAAGCTCGTTGACTAAGTGACTTGAGACAGAACCATCAGCACCATCATCCTTTACACACTACAAGAAAGTTTGCTATTTTCAACGGTTGAAAATGGCGGAAAAAGTATTAAAAACAGTTGAAAAAAGTATTTTCGACGGTTTAAGTAATCGTTGAGAACCTCCACTAAAAATTATGTCGAAACTTTTTTTCTACACCCTATGTGACCGTCGAAAAATGTGATTCACCTTTATCAACAATTATTAAAAGTTAAAATATTATTGAAAACTGTTGAAATATATGTTGTCTTGGGATAAATTTCAACAGTTTGAAACCGTTGAAATAAGTATTTTTTTTTTTTTTTATAAAAAAAAAAAAAATCCTAATTTGGATGTAGGCCTTCACTTGATCCAAATTTAATAACCTGAGTCAAAATATAAACATAAACACAATTGTGCAATTCCAAATTAAACTCCATTCTCATATAAAAACTAGAGCACCGGCCTAATTTTTAAGTATTCAAATAGTTCCAAGTTTTCAAAATGGCTAATTAAAAGAAAAAAGAAAATAAAATTTAAAACCACTGTGCTCCATCAATTATGCTCAAGTAACAGATTTATGGAGAAGTGCCACTTCCCAACAAGAAGGCCATGCCCATGACAAAAGCTAGTATCATTGAAAAAAAGATGATGCATCCTTTCTTCATGTACTTCCCCGTAGATGACACCCCATCCCTCCAATATTTTCCTTACTCATAAAGCACATTCATCCACTTTAACAAGTGCATGTCCACCCAAGGACAACCTGTAAACCACATAAAATTGGGTAAGACTTAAGTGAGGAGCTATCTAAATTTATTAACTGTGTGGATCAAAAAGTCAAGGCCCAAAGGTAAAAAGTTGAAATTAAGAGTATAGACAAACTAAACACCAATAATATCATAACTTGGCCAAAAGATAAAAACATAAATAAAATAAAATAAAAAAAGAAGAAGAATTGAAACATCTATCTTTAACATAACTGTCAAGTCCAAGTAAAAAGCAATACTTACATAAATGGCGCCTGGTGGGTCCTAAACCCATGACCCCACCATCCACAATGCTTTTACAAGAGGAGGTTCCATTTGAGCTAGAGCTCATTGGCATGAACATCCTATTGAATATCAAAGAAACCAATAGGCAAAAGGAAGATGTGATGGAAGCCCATACACGCATAAAAATAAGTTAAAGACATTTACTTCAGTATAAATCCACGTATATAACATTGATGCAGACACCATTACAACAAGGGAAACCAAATAAGAGTATTAGATTTCACACACCATTTGGAGCACCCCACCCCCTACCTCCTCTCTTCTTTCATTTTCATGGAAACAAATTCCAACCAGTATAAACAATTAATCATTTACCTTTTCTTGTACGATGTCTTGAAGGCAGAAACTTAAAAATATTTAAAAAAAAAAAAACAGAGAACTTTAATTCCACCTGGAGTTTAAATGCACACCAATTTTTCATCAATCATCATTTTAGATAACACATTTTGTAAATTACTGCCTACTTCCATTCACAGCATCCTAAATTCACCTTTTTTTTTATAGATAAATTAAATTCACAACTAGTATCTTCATTAAATACATATGCATGGAATCTTACAGTAAAAGCAATAATCTTAAACATCTTAACAAAATGGTAGCTTGCAAATTGTAACACAATGCTCAGACAAGATTCTAATGATCATGCTGGCCACTCTAACAAAAGCAGTGCTCTAAGTTCATATATAGATTGGAAAAGGGCTCATCACAAAGTAAATAACCATTTGCAGGATTATAGACACTAAAATTTTACCTTGGCAAGAAGAGTCTTTCTAGTTCCGGGTGCTCTAGTCAAAAGAATTCCCTGCGAATAAGTATGTGTTAGGCTCTGTATTATGAAATTAATCAAGCAAAGATAAACAGAAAAAATGAAAGTTACAGATAGATGAAATCAAAAAGATATTACCACTCTTCATACCAGAGAAGGCGAAGAATGACTACAGAATCTAAGGTTGTAGTTGAAGTAATTTAATCGCAAACATTCCACACTCTAGCATATAAAAAATTTCAGGTTTTCTAGTAAAACCATAAGCTATTCATATACTTGTGCAATACACGATTTACAAAACTAAACAGTATCAACATGTTACACTTCATACACAGCAAGGAACACCCAAAGCCTTTTGATGAGCATTCTCAATATCTGTAACATATAGAAATATAATAACAAACCTTTGGCGACTTCCCCCCCAAGGCGAGTAAATTTCGATGGGTTTTTTAAGGTACTCCACTACTTCCTCAAGCTCCTGCTGTGCATCATCACAACCTTTGACATCTTTAAATGTCTTAACATTCTGAAAGAAAACAAATTGTTCAGGGTGATTAAATAATATACTTCGAATGCAAGCATACTACAAGTAAGAGATGCAACTCCCAACTTCCTTGGAAAATAACTCCCATAAAGTATTCAAGAAACCATAATTACAAGAACTGAAGAAACACCTTTATCTAAACTATTATTAGCAATTTTAGGTGATATCACGTCCCTACCTTACCTTTGAACTTTTTTTTTTGACAAGTCTTTCTACTAAATATAGGAACTAGAACTACACATTAAAGTCTCCATTTGTTTCTTAACATGTTTTACCAAAAAATTTGAAACAAAATTTTTGATACTTGACCAAATTCTCTATATTTGCTTCTCCATATTCACTGGCTTCTGTCACCTGTGTTCCCCATCCCCCCCAACCCCCCCCCTGTTTTCCTCTCTTTCCTTGGGGAATAGGGGTGGGGACCCAACCTCAAAGATACAAAGACAGCCATTCCATGTCAAAGATCACCAATATCGAGAGTACAGATACCACATATCTACCTTCTTTGGCATAACTTCTTAATTTAACTCCTTCGGGGCATAGGAAGAACTAGAGCCAACACCTGATGTTCCTATCCCACCCAAGCTCCCTACATATTTTTGAAGAACAGCAGCACCCAGTATCCTGAAAAGAAAATCAAGTTTGAGTGAGTACAACTCAAGCACACAGACAACCACTAACTACTAGATATTGTGTGTGTGTGTGTGTGTGTGTGTGTGTGAAGAGAGAGAGAGAGAGAGAGAGAGAGAGAGAGAGACTTGAGGAACAGAAGGTTCATACCATACTAATCCAAGAGCTATAGTAAATAAGATAGTTGAGATAAGCTCTTGCGTAAAACGTGATTTGTTTGAGACTTTAGGTTCAACCTAGTAGGAAAAACAACTCTTATTAATTTGAATTTATAATTAAAAGAAGAAAAAAAGTCAGCAAATATATAATAAATCTCAGACTTGGCTTTAATCTCAAATTTGACCCTGAAGTGTCAATTGCATCAGTATCAACCTTATAGTTTCAAATTGTTTCAATCTGGTGAGTCTCACGTTAACTAAAATAATGGAAGCCCACATAAGTTGTACTTAGGACCTATTAGAGCACCACAAAAACACTCCATGTAAATTGAAGGTGGTATTTTGAAGCCAAACGAGCTCAAAAATATATCGGTGAGTACAAATGTCAAAAGTTTTTTACCATTCAAATAGGTATTAATTGCACCTTATCTGAGTTTTCATTACTTTCACTGAGTTTCCAAATTGAAACAATCTTGGAACTATCAAGTAAACATTGATGCAATTAAAATTTTAGGATTTAATCTGAACCAAGGTCAAACTCTAGGGTTTTATGATATAATTACCCCCCAAAAAAGAAAAAGAACACACACACACACACATATCAATATTTCAACAGATAATCAAGGTTTATGCTAAAGTCAGCCAATGAGGACCATGTCTTGCCAATATGACTCAAAATTTTTGTATAAAATCTTACCATCACAACATATGTTATATGTTAAATCAAATGCATATTACTCCACATATACATAAAATGATTGATTGCTATGTTGCAACTTCTTAATTTATTTTTCATGATGTTGAACATTTCAGTAAGATGAGTTTGTTATTTACAATGCAGAATGCAATATAGTGTGATAAATTATGTGATACTAATCTCCTAATTTCTAAATTATATTAGAAGACACACATATTACTATATAGAATATTTGTACCCGATGGGATGACAAAAAGGTAAGGAAGATCAGTTCAGACTTCAAAGTGAGTACTGAGGTTGTAAACCTGTCATTCAATTAATTCTTGTGGCTTGCACCACTAGATACAACTCATACAAGTAACATCTGCACCATGAGATACAACTCATACAAGTAAATTTTTTTTAATAAGTATTTCACTAGAAAAAGAATAACATCTTTAGTCCTTAACCAAAACAGAACCAAAAAATTGGAAATTACAACTATAAGTAGACGCTTCAAAGGCTATACCCCCATCTACATCATAGCACGATGAAAACTAGGACTACAGACCAATCCTTGATCAGAAAACAAACATGTTATGCACTACATCATCAAAATATAACTCTTCCTATAAAAGGACATTCACCTATAGCTCCAACGCCCAAACAACAAACGACTGCTCGGGACCAAATTCCTCGTTAAGTCAATTCTTTATACGCCACTGACACTAAGCCGAAAGGGAGGCACCAACACCACAATCAATCAAATTAACATCTTTATATGCATTTTCAATCACTTTCAACCATCCCCCTTTCTCAAAATCCAAATTCGATCCACGTCCACTCTTTTACTAACTTACTCCACTTCTTCTCCTCCCCCACAAAAATATCTATAATTAGGGAAACTAATCACCATCATTATTACAACACATTATATAGAGGATTACAGATTACAAACCTCATAAGCATTCATGAAACTTTCCTTTGATTGAAGTAAGCTTTGTATAGTTCCCTTCAATTCCTTTTGCTTCTTCTCGAGCAAAGCATTGTCATTCTGAAGATAACTCACCTATTAAAAGAAAATTCCTATTACTAACAATGACTTTACATTTTTTTATCATAGGCATTTCATCGAGCAGGTTAAGCGCAAACCTTTCGTTCCAGCTTTTGCCGCAATTCATTGGAAGAAGCCAACTCTGCTTGCAATTCCTGTAACTTTCTGCCATATTCCTCATAAAGTCCTCAACCAATGCAAATGCACCTGCAATCACATTGAAAGCACGCAATACATAAAACCACAAATTCAATTTTAACATAGCATTTCAAATTCAAGAACAAAAACACAAAAGTTCAAAATACTCAAAGCGAATAACAAAGTATGGACGAAATTCGAATCCAAGCAAAAACAAGCTGATCAAAAATAAGTTTTTAAAAATACGAAATCAAGAGAAATAGAAAAAAATACCTAATCGAAGGGTTTGGATAGGGAAAAGTATGAATATCTGAATGTAATAGTACCGGCTTGATGAAATCAATTCGATGACGATGATCTTGATGAGAAAATCAAAACGAAAATCATAAAAAACAGGAAAAAAAAATACCTAGTCAAGAACTCTGTTTGGTTGCCTAGAAAATAATATAAAAATAGAAAGGTTTTGAAATTGATTAATAGCCATGACCGCAAAGAGCTATGAGAGGGAGCGATAGGTAGAGATCGATATAGAGAGAGCGAGAGATAAAAAAAAATTTACTCGTAAAAAAATACTGTAGAATCTATGCAAGTTCTGTGTTTTTATTTTCACTGTCGATAAAATATTTAATTTATTTTTTCATATTTATCCGACTGTTGATATAATTTTTCTCTATTTTTTTTTTTAACACCTATTTTAACAGTTACGCTGACTGTAGATTTTTTTAACACATGTTTCAACATTTATATCAGCTGTAGAAATAAATATGTGAATTTTTTTATTTTTTTTAACAGTTGTGCATAACTGTAGAAGTTTAAAGTTTTTATTAACATTTTTTAGTGACCGTAAATAAAAATATGTTGAAAAAACTTAAGTTTGTTGTAGTGATAATATTGATGTTCACAGGGGCGTAGCCAGGAATAATTACTTGGGGGGCCGAGATGTAAGAGAGATATACTAAATATAATTCATAAGTCTATTGGATACAAAATTATCAACTTTCATATATTATCATATACTTGAACATTAATAAACATGAAAACTGTCTAGTTCAATGTAGACATACAAAAAAGAACATTCACATCAAATCATGTCTGACGACGATTTTTCATGGAATAAAATTCATCCATTATCATCTCTACAGTGAAATTCCCTACAATTTCCTTCTCTATATAAACTATCATATTATCTGCCAGAAGCTCATCCTTCATTCTATTGCGAAGTCTTGTTTTTAACAACTTCATAGCTAAGAAAACTCGTTCTGTAGTTGCTGTAGAAACTGGAAGGGTCAACACAAGACGAATAAGTCTATCAATCAAAAAATAGATTTTAGACTCTCCTGAAATTTTTAATCCCCTACATAGCTCGGAAATTGTACTCATATTCTAAAAATCTGGATGTTTGATCACACCAAGCTCATAATGTTGCAATTGAGAATCCAAAAGTTCTTGCTCGTGTTCAGTGAAATCTTGAGGATAATATTTCTTAACCAAATTGCATATATCAACAATTTTGAATAATCTAAAAGCATCCTTGGGATTTAAAGCTGAACTAAGAATGACAAGTTCCGTTGTTAGCTCACAAAATCTACTTTTCAATTTTTGCAATTGAAAGTCTATTGCAACTGTAAATATGCCAATTCTAAAATGATGTTCCATTGTTAAATCTTCATCTTGATGACGATATCTACCTCGAGCTTTAGTGTAACGGGCATTCATATCAGGAATATCAATTTCATGTTGCTCACAAAATGATATAACATTAGCAAGTAAATGCTCCCATCCATCATCTCTCAACTTTTGAATAAGTGATTTTGTAGTTGAAACTAAATGCATGGCATTTAAAAGGTCTTGAGAATGTTGTTGCAAAGCTTGACAAAGAACATTAGTAATTCCCATTACCTCTTTCATCAAATGCAAGATTAAAATAAATTCAAATGATGTTAATACCTGATAAGCTCCCTTAGCATCACCGCGTTGTTTATAGTTAGCCCCTTCCTCAGAGATAGTGTTAATAACTTTGCAAGTAACATCAAACATTTTAATCAAACTACAAATAGATTGAAAATGAGATCCCCACCTAGTATCTCTAGCTCGTTGCAAAGTACCAATCTGGTTTGCACCTCTTCCAGTCTCAATTTCATTAGAAGCAATCATATTCTTAACTTGTTCAGCTTAAGCATGTTGCAATTCATCATTACGCTTACTAGAACCAACAACAATATTGATAATATTAACCAAATGATCAAAGAACTGATGAACATCTTTTACTTCTCTAGATGTTGTAACTAGAGCTAATTGCAACCTATGAGCTATGCAATGTACATAATAAGCATATGGGCAATCTTTAAGAAACAAAGCTTGTAATCCATTCCATTCACCACGCATGTTACTAGCCCCATCATATCCTTGACCTCGAATATTTTCAATGTGGAGGTTGTAATGAGAAAGGACATCACATATCTCATTCTTTAAAGTCAATGCAGTAGTGTCTTTAACATGCATAACATGAAAGAAACGCTCTTTAATGAAACCTTCTTTATCAACAAACCTCAAAATGATGGTCATTTGCTCTCTCTTCGACTCATCTTGAGCTTCATCAACTAGAATGCAAAATTTTGCATCCCCAATTTCTTCACAAATAGCATTTCGCACTTTACTACCTAGAAAATGCAAAATCTCCTTTTGAATTGTGGGTGACGTATATTTGGCATTCCGTGGAGCATTTTCCAAGACAACTCTAGCTACATTTTCATTGAAAGTTGATGTGTGTTTTATCAATTCAATAAAGTTACCTCGATTTTTTGAATCAAGGCTTTCATCATGACCTCTAAAAGCACAAGCTTGGAATGCTAGCCATCGAGCACACTCTATTGAGGTCTTGAGCCGTAATCGATTATTCTCAATTTCTTTTGATGTTTGTTTCTCAACTAGTTTGTCAATATGTCATGAATAATTCAGTAGATCCTCACAACATTTCTCAGCAATTTTATGTGGTGTATTAGGATCTTTCCCCTCATGACCAATTAAAGAACAATTCATTCCATCCTTCACCTTTTTCCAATTATTAAAACATTTTTCAGTAAATGCATCTAATCCAGGACGACCTGTTGGTTTCTTACGAAAAAGATAGTAAGGTAGACAATAGATTGAATCTATTAGAGTCTTAGTCTCTTAGAGTCAATGGATGAATCAAATAATAAAGAATACAACAAACACAAAAAGACAAAAGGCAAAGGACAAAGTAATAAGTATATATTGTTTGTTAGGAAAGTGAAATCACAAACATATATTTCATATTTCTATTAGTATCAGTGTTTAGTTCAGAGTTCAGACTGTTCAGTGCCTGTGCTTCAGTTGTAGAGAAAAAGAGAAAGATTAGAG
Organism: Castanopsis chinensis; assembly: GCA_032878915.1. Taxonomy (NCBI): domain Eukaryota; kingdom Viridiplantae; phylum Streptophyta; class Magnoliopsida; order Fagales; family Fagaceae; genus Castanopsis; species Castanopsis chinensis. Next base: position 42,253,382 of record JAVQMG010000133.1, read on the forward strand.
AAGTCAAGTAAAGAATGAATGAGATACCTTGAAGCAGGGCAGCGGTGTCACGGTGAGGTAGAGGCGTGAGGCTGAGGCTGAGGCGTGAGCGGTGAGGCAGAGGCGTGAAGCTGAGGCTGAGGCGTGAGGCTAAGGCTGAGGCTGAGGTGTGAAGATGTTCTTTTGTTGGGTCTCTCTTTTAATTGTTCAGACGGTTAGGATTGATTTCTTCATACGGTGAGGATTGAATGTTTTTGTTTGTGTTTAATTAGGTATTTTAAACTTTGTATTCGGGCTGGGTTGGAAGTGTAAATGGTTTAGAAAATGATAATTTTGTTTCCTTTGGGAATTGGGGCTGGCTTTGGTTGATGGGAATTGTGGGCCAAGATTTGTAGTATTTAATTAAATAAGGCTATGAACAGCCAAATTTGTGGGCCAAATTTTTTTGTGTAGTTTGAAATTTTATTGGACTAAAAGTCTAGGGGGGGCTGGATCTTAACTTTTGGGGAGGCCAATGTATTTTTTTGACATAGCTTAGAGGAAATTTGAAAAAAAAATTTTGGGGGGGGGGGGGGGGGGGGCCATGGCCAAGTGGCTCCGCCCCTAGATGTTCATATTGTTTTTTTGGTAGAAGATGTTCATATTGTTCGCTGTCTATGTTTACAGCTTATAGTAATTTGATAAAGATTTGCCATCCAACTCTTTTTTGAAGAGCCTTGTCATGAAGTCTGTCAAGGTGAACTGCCTATAGAGAGCTGGTTTCTCTGATGATATTAGCTCTGGCAGCGGCCCATACAGGTCATCCCTATTGCCTGGCTTAAAGAAAACCGCAATTGAGACTCTTGGTTCATCGGAAGGGTTGGCCAAGACTCTATGCTCTACTCTTTTGTATACTTCATTGGATATGTTCTGAAACAAATGGAATTAAAGTAAAAAAACTGGGGCAGTTATTTAATAATAGTCGTTTTCTTAGGTTTAATTTGAATGAAATTATTTTTACCTCAAAAGAGAATGTTCAATATGTGTTTTTGCTTATAGGCTACCTTATTTTTTAAGTCAACTTTTGTAAAACTTTGTTGTTATTATTAGTATTATTATTTTTATTTTACTTTCATCCCGCTGCAGACAAATAAATCAATCAATATAAGTCACACAATAATAAGAAGTGTTTGATGTTGTTCACAAGAATAAAACTGGTTTACCTGAAGCAAATCTCCAACGTTTAAAACGAGCTCCAGGAACAGGTTTAACATCCACCCAATCCTCACCATACTTAACCTGCAACCCACCAACATGGTCCTGCTGCACCACAGTCAAAACCCCTGGATCCGTATGATATGCAAGCCCAACCGTCAGATCAGGTTGTGGGCACTTGGGGTAGTAGTGACCCACCATTGTTCTGTCTTCCAAACCTGTCATTTCCTTCAACCTCCACGTCTATACTCCAAGCCCTTCACACATCAACCCTGATAAAACCTCTCCTAGCCGTTTGATCTCTGGGTCCCACTCAATCACCTAGTTTCTACATATCTCAGGGATTTGATCATGATCCGCCATCTTGGGACCCAATCTAAGCCGAAGGGTGTCCCTAGTAGTACAAATATAACAATTTTGGAATTTTATTACAAATTTACAATTACAAAAAATCTAACTTGGAGAAAATGTTTCTCAAAAGCATCATATATTTTTCGAAAAATATATTTCATACTATTCATGTGTTTTTTTTTTTTACAACTGATAACATTCTAGTCAATGAAAATTGTTTTCCATGTTGAACGCAAAATGATGGAAAATGCTTTATGCTTTTTTAAAATATAAAACATTTTCAAGATAAATCATGGCTTCATGTCTATCAACCTTACTCCCTTCAACTCTTCTATGCGGTCACTACAACCTTCTCTGAATTAATGACGTTTAAATTATTATACTTCTAAAATGATAAGATTTAATTTGTTACTTTTAAAAATGTAAGGCTTAAGTTGTTATACTCCATAAAAGCATAAGCTATAGTATATAGGCTTTAATATGTAATTTAAAATTTTTCTTTTGCGTGTAGAAGAAAACTATATTTTTCTAAATCAATTTACATAAAAAAAAAATTTAAGTCAAAACAAATAGAACTTAAAATTAACTTGGGCATGTATTGAATATAGCTTGGACCAAATCAAATGATAATTTATTCTTATTATTCAAAACTCTTCTCAAGCGTTTTATATTGTAACATATTCCAAAAAATGAGTTAGCCTTATTGGTGAAACAAATAAAATACAAGAAAATTGTGTTATTTCAAAGTAATTGACACAGAGAGAGTAATTAAACATGTTTGAATTGTTCCTATTAGTATATGGGATTGAGAAATAATTTGACTATCATCTTAACAATTATTATTTTTTTAGCTAATTCAAAACACGATTTCAATTAAAACAAGATTTTGAGGAGTGTATATGAAGTGTCCATTTGTTATCTGTTTATTTTGCTGAAATTAAATTTTTTGTTGTTGAAATTACTGTAGATAAAGGTAAAGTTAGCTGTATAATTGGACTCATGAATAGTACTAAAAAATGCCGTGAGATCTATAAATAATAGTAAAAATAAGCTGAATAATAAAATAAGTTAACAAACATTATCCATGCCAAACGTATTAACGTATAAAAATTGTGTGTGATTGGCAACATTTATTTTTACCAACTTATTTTTGTTATTATTTATGGACCCTACTATATTTTGTGGTATTATTTATGGGTCTAACGGTACTATTTTAGCTAACTACGCACTTTTAACAAAAAGTTTTGTTTTAAAATAAGGAGATCTAAAGTGACAAAGTGTTGTATATGTACCTCCAACTTGCAGCTTTGGAGTTGTACAAATCCACGTTAGAAATGTAAGATATGCCTGTATCTAACCCTCTAGTATAGAACCGCGCCTTAATCTCCGTTGGTTCCTCGTGGAACCCTTTGATTGATTCAATCATACGGTCCAGAACTCCCACGGGCACACCATGATTGATAATCTGGAAGAACCCGAAACTTGAACAGGCTTGTCTGATTTGGTCAACGATAAGGGAGCGGTTGTGGTAAGAGTCAACGCTAGAGAGGTCGATTGTGGGGATGACAAGTTTGGGTCGGGTTTTGGATCCAGGTTTGAGTTGGGACAGAACATCGGGTGGTTGAACGAAGAAACGGGGGATGGGGGTTATGCTAGAGTCGACAAGGCCTTTAACTCCAATCTTGGATTCATCGAACTGCTTTACTTCTTTCGCTTTGTCGTATTCTTCGCCGTTAACGTTGGTTGCCATGACTTTTCTCTCTCCAATTGTTGCGTGTTGTGTTTTTTTCCTCTTATGTTATGTGTGCGTAAAGTCAAGCTTTTATAATTACTAGTAAGTTTCCCATGCAATATATGGATAATTTTATGATATTTTATGTAAAACAGTTTTGAATAATGTTGTACATAAGTTAATTAAAGTAAAGAAACATATATATTTTGAGATATTAAAAATTATTTTAGTAGCTTCACTGCATATTTGTAATCTTCTTAAGGTAAGATTATTATTTTTTTAAATCATGAAACCAAAAATAAATGCAAAAGAGTAACGGAACTATGAAAATCAACTAATTTGTGTTGTGTTCACATATTTCATACTACGAAAAAAGTATACTCTACTCTCTGACTGTCTTCCACCCATTGATAGTGCGACATTAAAACATGGTGTGGGCAAGTGTTTATGCATATGTCTTACAGATGATTTAAAATTAAACCATGGTAGAATATGACTTTACCTTACGCACCAAATATTCTCTCTACTTATTTATTCAAAACAAAAACTAACTAAACAAATTACATAAACCTAAATCATATTTAAGCCCTTAATTTAAAAAGAAAAAAAGATTATCTGTAGGGGTTTCGGTGTCTTGATGATGGTGAGAGGCTAGTATAATGGAGGTGGTGACCCCTTAGATTTCTCCTTCTCTCTTTTTCAAATGTTTTATTAGTCTCAGATCTTTTATTTTGGGAATATATTGTGAATAGTGCCTTTTATTTAAATATCCACAACATTTTTGTGTTTTTCTATCTCTCTCTCTCTCTCTCTAGAGTCTTATCTTGTTAGTTTACTATTAGTCCTTACTTATTATTTTAAAAAAAAAAATACTAAAACAGTGGGTATGCTAAAAGACATGAAAAATAGTGAAAAGGGTGCTGTAAGCTTAGGCAATTAATGAGATATTAATGATATAACAGTAAAATAAGATAATGTGAACTTTTGGATAACAATAAAAAAAAGCTTAATGAAAGAGGTAAAAAATGTTAAATGCAAAATTAGAGTGTCACTTAGCAGGACCTCATGCACTCTCGCATGAAGTCTCTGAGAGAAAGACATCTTGTAACAACTTTTATTCTACAATATTCCTCTAATTTTCTTTTTTTTACTCATTGCTTAAAATGAATAATTATAATGGTTATATGTGTGCAATTTATAATTGTTGTTCCACTGAATATTTAAAGCCTTCTCAAAGTAAGGTTTTTTTTTTCTTAAATCATGAAACCAAAAATAAATGCAAAAGAGTAACCGGACCATGAAAATCAAATAATTTGTTTTGTGTTCACATATTAAATACTATGAAATAAAAGTATGTGAAACTCTCTCATTGTCTTCCACTTATTGATAGTGCGACATTAAAACATGGTGTAGGCAAGTGTGTATGCACGTGTTTTGTAGATAATTTAAAACCATGGTAGAATGTGGCTTTACACTGCGTACCAAATATTCCCTCTTCTAATATACCCAAAACAAAAATTTTCTAACAAATTATCCAAACCTAAATCATATTTAATCCCCTAATTTAAAAGAAATAAAATACCCGAAGGGGTTTCAGCGTCTTGATAGTGGTGGGAGGCCAATATGACGGAGGTAGTGGCCCCTTACATTTCTCTTTCTTTCTCTTTCAAATGTTTTGTCAGTCTCAGATCTTTTATAGTGAAACAATGAATTTTTATTTTGTAGTGAAACAATGCATTTTATTTAACAATCCACAATATTTTTGTATCTCTCTATCTCCCTCCAAGGCCTTATCTGGTTAGTTATTACTATTAGTCCTTAATTATTATTTTTATGCTTTTTTAAAAATATTAAAATGGTGGGTATGCTAAAAGACATAAAAAAGAGAGAAATGTACGATGTAAGCTTAGGCAATTAATGAGAGACTAATAAAATAACAGTAAAATAAGTTAATCTAAACTTTTGGGTAACAGTAAAAAAATATTAATGAAAGAGGTAAAAAAATGCTAAATGCAAAATTAGAGTGTCACTTGGCAAGATCTCATGCGGGAGCGCATGAGATCTCTGCTTATATATATATATATATATATACACACACACACATAAGCATGAGATCTCCTGTTATGTCAAATGAGTGTTTAATTTTTCTCGCAAAGTATTGAACAATAAAGCTTTTGGGCCATAGTCTTAATTACAACTCTCAATCATGTTGGACTTGGATGACACCTATCAACAACGTATCATTATGAGATGTAGAAAAATTTGTAGTGTACACAACGTTTAGTGTGGATGGGAAGAAATTTCATCCTATTGCAATTGGTTAGGTTAGTAAGGGACCTATTCTAATTTAATGATTCTAGAATTTTGTATACAAGTAATAATCAAGGAAACTTCTTCCTAAAATAAGTCGGACTTTTGGAAAGAGAGAAAATTGATGTCTAGACAAATCAAACTAAGGCCGACCAAAATGGACCATATTCTTAATTTCTTATATCTATTTGTTCAATGTACAAGACTTACAATCAATGCTTGGCATATAAAAGTTGAACATCTTATCTAAAGTCCATCCTTTGAAAGCTTGAGAAAAAATTCATTTAAACCAACACAATATATAAATTATAAAGGAGTCAAAGAAAAATTGTCAAAAATAATGAAAATTTAATCTATACTTAAATTTTTATAAGGGTGAGCACAGTAGCAATATCATTTTCATATTGATGATTATTCCTTTATAACTCCTAATCACTAATCAACATGAGTCTCAAAACACTTTGTGATACGACTTTATCATACAGACAAAATAAGCATAGATTTTATCTTCTTTTTTTTTTTTTTAAAAGATATTGCTATTGTGTTCATCCTTATAAGAATTTAAGCATAGATTAAATTTTCATTATTTTTGACAATTTTTCTTTGATTCCTTTATAATTTATATATTGTGTTTGTTTAAATGAATTTTTTCTCAAGCTTTCAGAGAATGGACTTTAGATAATATGTTCAACTTTTACATGCCAAGCATTGATTGTAAGTCTTGTACATGGAACAAATAGAGATAAGAAATTAAGAATATGGTCTATTTTGGTCGGCCATAGCTTGATTTGTCTAGACATCAATTTTCTCTCTTGCCAAAAGTCCGACTTATTTTAGGCAGAAGTTTCCTTGATTTTTACTTGTATACAAAATTCTAGGATCATTAAATTAGAATAGGTGCTTTACTAACCTAACCAATTGCAATAGGATGAAATTTCTTCCCATCCATCTAAACGTTGTGTACACTACAAATTTTTTCTGCATCTCATAATGATACTTTGTTGATAGGTGTCATCTAAGTCCAACATGATTGAGAGTTGTAATTGAGACTAT